>MSTJ01000095.1:0-45318 GCA_001956345.1 Ramalina peruviana
CACCATCGTGGACCCTGAAGGTCGCATCGGTCGATCCAGATCAGATACCCCGTCAGGGTCCATAGCCGGCTCTCCGCCAGCTTTCCTTAAGTAAAGGCTATGCCCCAGTTCTTTCTGATTCCTTAAGAATTAGTCTACCTACCAAATCTACTCGTTATCAGTATCCAAGTATCCTGTCTAAACCTCACGTCTTCTACAACCCCCTTGACTAGCCCCGCCAGCTGTACGCCGGCGGCCCTGTGTCTAACACTTTTATAAAGATTATAATTTATTTATATACTTAAAGTCTATTATAATATTAAAAATTATTATCGATAACGTCGATTCTAAGGAATTTAAGGACGATTTATTTAAAAGCGAAAGTAAAAACGATAACGAAATTAAAAAAGATTTTCAATAAGTTTTTAATATAACTCGAAACTACTAAAGTAACCCCAGCTTTAGGTACCGCCGATTTATAGCGACGATATTCCTTTTATTATTTTTAATTTTGCTATTAATTTAAAAATTATTTTTATTACCGTAATTATTAAGTTAAACGATATTATCGATTCTATTAGTACTTTTTTTAAAAGTATTTTTATAACCGGTTTCTCCTTTATTATTAATATATTTTATACTATATATCGACCCGGATAGTTTATTTAAGCTTTTAATATCTCCGGTATACCCCTTATTATAGGACCCGAGAAATAATTTTTACTATTACGTCGAATCCGCCGACTATAGGAAAAGGAGATTATTTACCTTTTAAATAAAGAGTTAGAAAAGTAAGTAAAATAAATAAAATTAAAAGAAGCTCTTAACCTAATTATACCTATTTATAAGGATCGTATTAAAGTTATTAAGTTATTTTAATAGTATCGTTATTTAAATAAAAAGGATCTTATTAATCTATTTATTACGGACCTTATTATTTATCGTATTAATTTTATATTAAGGGTAAAACTTTATTTAGCTAAAGGTTAAATTCGCTGGCCTTTAGTTACGGAATAATAAATACGTAAATTAATAATTAATAGTATATAAAGTAAAATTTACGAATTTATTTTTAAAGTAAACGGGCGTTTATTACCGTAGAATAATAAAGCAGTTATAATTAATAAGGTCGATAACCCTACCTTAGTAAATAAGCCTCGTTTTACCTTTAACTATTCTCGTATAACGGAGATTCTTTCTGGCTATAATATAGAGCTTTTATTAAGGGTATACGATTACTTATCGAACCTTAGGTATTTTAGCCTTATATCCGCTAATCTTAAATATACGTATACGACCGTATTTTTATATCTTAAAAATAAATATATTTTCGTTTTCTTTATTTTAAATATAAGCTAATATTAATTAATACGTATATAATAAGGCTCCGGCTCTGCCTTTTATACGATAAACGAATTAATATACCGGGCCTTTAAGTAAATATTATTTCTTTTTCCCGAATTATTACTACTATACTTATCTAATCTTAACGAACCCGCACCCTTAATCTTTTATATAAATAATTTTTTTAAAAGGTTCTTTAACTTCGAAAAATAGTTTGCCTTTTTTAAAAACTACTTCTTACCCCGTATTAAATAGGTAAAGCTTTTGCTTTTATTTAAAAAACTCCGGCTATTTACGAAATAGATTAAAACCCTTAAAATAATCCATTATACCGGCGGTTAAGTCGATATCCTATTTTCCCGAATTAAAAAAATAATTAATTAAACTACTTTTATTAATAAATTTAGAGTCCGCGGATTTCTAAATAATATTAGCTTTATATACCGGTAGATCAAGAACTACTCGGAGCTATTACGACCCCTAATACGTCTTAAAAGTAAAACCGATTAATAATAGATACTATCGGAAGAACTATTATTCGAGATTATTAAAATTAAATTAACTAAAGTTTTAGTTATATACGGAATCGATTTAATTGCTTAAATCTATTTCTATATAGATATATTAGGTAATAATATTAGTTTAGCTATTATTTAATTCCGTACCGAAATAGAGGCGCTTATGCTTAGTAAAAGAAATAAAAGGCAACCTAAGTAAATCGAAGTACTTATTCTTTATAACTTTTTTACCTTTAATACTAATTAAAAACGATATCTTATTTATAAAAAGGAGCTGCTTACTATCGTTAGATTCTACTATAAATATAGCTATTTTTATAAGAATCCTAGTAAGACTATAATTATTTATATAAATTACCGTTTTTTAATATATTTCTTTAACTCCGACTATTAAGAGGGAATTTATGGTTATTGGGTAGATAAGCTATAACGTTTAAATATCTCTATTTAGTATATCCCCGGATATCGTAATTAAGTTGCTAATAAATTATTACGCACTTTATTTAGAAATCCTGATTACGTAATTAATAAAACTGTTACTTTAGCTACGGATATATTATTAGAGTATAGTTTTTAGTGGATTTGGAATGATTATAAAAAGCGTAACTTCGAAGCTTTTTTTAAAAGGTTTTCCCCAGCTATTAAAGCAAAGGTAATTAGTAACGGTATTATTAACGGTACTTCTATTTATACTATTATAATAAGGATAGTTAATAACTTTAACTTTTGGAAAAAGGCGTATTAAAGCTCTTATTGGTTTGGCGATATTTATCGAATTTATATAGAAGAAGCACCCGTCGTTTACCCTTAAAGAACTCTTAATAAATCCCTTAGCTTCCGAGTCGATAATGCCGGTATACTTTGGTATTATTACCGGAGTAGATATTTACCTTATATATTAAAAGCAAAATTACTTTTTATCTTACGTATTATATACGATAATACTGGTTATTAAGTTAAGTAAGAAACGATTATTTAGCTTAAAAATAAAGCTTATTAACCGAATATAAATACGGATATCGAGAAATATATTATAGGATATTTCGTTTATATAAAGTACGGCCCCGTAATAAAATCTTAATATTTTAACTTAGTAATTATTACGTATTTATTCGATATTATCGGTTTGGATTTTATTAGACCCTTCCTTATTTACGTATCCGGAGCTATTTATATCTTTAATATTGTCGATTATTTCTTACGGCTAATAATACCTTTTATTTATAAAATAGCTAAGGTAAATAACGTTATCCGATACCTTAAGCTCGTCTTTTTATTATACCGTAAACCAATCGTTATTTACCTAAACTTAGGATAGTACTTTAATAATAATTAATTTAGGGAATTCGTTTAAATCGAGCAAATTATACTTGACTATTTATTTTTAAATTTATTTAAAAGTACGGGTATAATCGAGATCTATAACCGGATTCTAAAGTTAGTTATTTGCAAAATAATTAAAAATTTCGATAAAAATATTATCTTAATAATATAATTAGTCAATTCCTATATCTTAATTTATATTAACCTATTATTTACGGATATTACCCTTAGCCTAATACGAAAGTACTTTATCCCTATTATCCGTTTATACCCTAGCCGCAAGCTTCGAACTTAAGTCGATTAGTTTATTAACCTTATTACCTATTAAGCTTATATTGAAATATATACGCTTAGTAAAGTATAGGTATATAATTATATTTAAGAGATTACTTAGCAAAAAAAGGAAGATATAGCTAATTAGTATAATAAGAGAGTTACCTTAATTACGTATTATATTTAGGACCTTATTATACTCTATTAAAGGAAAAAGATTAATAAGCTGGAGCCTAGGTAAAAAGGACCCTTTCGAATTATTAGCTACGGTAGTACCTATAATAAATCCTTTATACTATAATAACTTAATAAAATAAAGATCCGCGGCACTTTTTACGGCGATTACCTCAAAACCTTTCTACCTAGGGAAGGGTATCTCTCTAATGCTATTATACGGCTACCTACCCGATAAACGATTCGCAAGCAACGGAAGAAGCCCCTCAAGAAGCGATAACAGCGTCCCCAGCTTCTGGAGCCTGATCCTGCTCTGCTACCATAGCAAATTGGTAGATTTCTCTCATCAACACTGTCGATTCCACTGCTACAGTCTACGGTCGAATCTCTCACCACATTATGCATTATCGATCCCTCAAATATCACCATGGCATGAACCAGGTGGATCTCTCATCAAACATCCTTTGCTACCGGAGCTAATATCAACACTGTCGATCTCTCTCTCTCTTGTGGATTAGCAAGGGCCTTAATATATCACCTTATACATCTATTTGCTGGCATTGCTAGGGTCGCGGGGGCTCCATCTCTGTTGTTGGTTGGGGAGGAGTAAGCAGGGGTTTCCTTTTTGAGCGAAATCACGTGTATTCCCTAGCTCCTTGGCACCTGGACTTAGTAGATTTCTCAGCTGCAGTAGATAGATCATCCATCCACTCATCCACCATCAAACGTGCATGCTCGAGCTTTTGGTTTTCTACGAGTATCCAATCCTGTTCAGGGGTGCGAGTCTCCTCGGACACTGAAATTGAGACTGAACTTGTGAGTGTCATGCAGGTCGACCGCAATCATTCGAGGAATCCATTCTCTTGTACCAAATCTTCGTTGCCCCTTATGGAATACAGAGATTAGTGAGGGCGGGAATGGGGGTGATGGAAGGGGAACTCCAAAGAGAGTATACTAATCATGGGTTGACGGCGAGGTCCTGCAAGGGCTATAGACTTGTCATATGCGATGACATAGTAAATACGATCTCGCTCATGGATGAGCTCTCACTCCTAAAATTCGGTTGTGGAGTTGTGTATGGGCAACGGGTGACATGGTCCCGCTTGACACGTTCTGCGCAGCTCACGCAGGGTGTGAGTCAAGGCTCTTCCACCGTAACAGCTCCTTCTCTGAGTTCTCCAACATCATTTGTACTATCGCTTCGTAGCTTTCCCAGCTCCAAGCCATCCGTGCTGCTCGTATGATCATCGAGCCTGTTCCAGCGTCTACTGCCTCCCGGAAGATTCTCCAAGTCTGACCTTCGATTTTTTGAGAGCTGTTCTGGCTCTAAGGATGCGGAAGGTGAGCTCGACCTTTTAAACCAAGATTTGACACTCGATGCGAAAGAGTATATGAAAACCCGGTTTTTCAGAAGCGGACCGAAGGTGGGAAGACAGGCTGCAACTATGGAAAGACAAGGCTCAATTTCCGACCAGATAATCAGGTTCACAAGTATGACTTGTTGAGACGAGGTCAGTAAAGCAGTATCGTGACGCAACATAGGAGAAACTGACTATCATGTAGCCGCATAGAGGCTTGAGGGATATTGAGCTTATAAGCAAAGGCAAGGCGTACAGCGCCTGCCACCACACAGCTGTTTGAGAATCACATTACCATCATGCAACGAGCTTCCTAAAAGGTGCAGATACTCACGATAAACCTAACCAGAAGATGCCTGCCAACGTCCATTTTCGCCTCGAATCCAGATGAAGCTTCCAGATCATAGGAAGAGGGAAGCACAGTGTTATAAGGTCCAGCGCAACATCCAGCGCAGCGAAGGCCGTGAAGAATGCTCCATAATCCAGAGTATAGTGAAACGGCGGGTCGAACCAGTGACTGACGGGCCAGGCTGAGAAGACTTGCGTCTGCTACGTACTTAGCAGAAAGCAGAGTGAAATCTGATGGAAGGGATACCAAGGTGGCGCCCAGAATCCAACCAATGATGATCAGTATTAGGATGTTCGCCGCCAGGCGAAACCCTGCAGTTGAGAAAATTCTTTTGTAGAGTAGTATGACTGCAAGTTTGACAGTCCCTTCCGACAAGTGCGTCAAGATCACCGCTGCGTATAGGTGCTGCAATCCCATATTAGCCTGTATGCTTTTTCGTCTTTGCTAGGTGAGGTACCTGGACGTAACGACGACTTTGTGCTGTTGACATTAAATCTTCACCCTCGCCAAACCCGGCTCTGCAGGCGGCATAGAGTGCAAGTAGACAAAGACTGATGGAGAGGCACTAGAAGGATGATCAGAGAATATTAGCTGTGAGACTTGAGTCCTTCGAGCACCGACCAAAGCGCCAGTGATAGCCCAATCATCCGCACCAAGACTCAAAGCTTTCATCCTACGGGCATAGAAGCGCAGGAAGACAGCTATTGAGGCCAAAATTGGGAAAATGACGCTGCATACGACAACGGCCACCGCATACGACGAATACATCTTTATGAGCAGCGCAGCTCAATTGTGTTCCTGAAATTGTGGGGAACCCAGGATGATGCCGTAGGTTGTTCACTTTGTGGACATTGACAAGCGCTATATGTCATTTGGCAAAGCAGCTTCTACTGCCTTATTTGCCTTACTAAGGGATGTGCAGGTCCCTACATGCACCACGCCACAACGTACACGATAATCTTTTTGGTAGTTGCATGTCAGGCGCAAGTCGTTATTCGATCCTGGCATATAACAGGCCCTAAATGCTGATGAGCAGCAGGCAGAATGGAAACGATGGGCGAGTGATCCAACAGGCACTTACATAGGACTTGCATGACATATGAACACGGCATTCCTTACCTCGAAGAGAAGCCCATACCTTGAATTCTGTCATGGCACAGTAAGATCAAGAGCCAATCGGTGTTGATCTGCAAGCGAAGATGATCATCGAGGATGAGTAAACCTCGCAAGTGATACCTCGCTTAGCAGCGATTCCCCAACTCCAATGAACGGTGCTGGCCAAACGCACTCCTGTGCCTTGAATGGATAGACTATGCGCTCGAAGCAAAAGTCGTCCACTCTCGCAAAATGCTTATCGCATTCGCAATTGCGCTTACGCGAATGTCGGAGATGTACGTGATTGGCGAATTCCATGCACGAAGATTACGTCACCAAAGGAACTTTGCCGAGTCTCAGACATGCTAAATTCCTTGGCGTCGATCATCTCCATTTCCAAGGCCCGTACCTAATTTATCCGTGCAGTAAGGTTTAGTATCATGTATCCCTTTCAAACAACGCAGACGCGTTGGCTATCCAGTGAACATCAGCTTCTAAGTGCGGTACTAGAGGTATTGTGAGTCGGTGATTCAAGTGATATTTGCGAGTGACATGAAGAGCTGAATTCGAAAAATTCAAGATGAGCAAATGAGACAATATTTTTCTTGTTTGCAGAAGACGAACAGACCCAACGCTTCAATTACACTATCTTCTGTGCCTCTACGGAATGATTAGAAAGAGGATTTTGCCGCAGCGCTTGATCCGTCCGACGACTGGTATCAAGTACTGGGAAGCATCGGCTGAGCTCAGCGGTCAAGTAGCGACAAACATCACTTTCCACGAGCATTCAGCAGATATTCTGGATATTGGTCGACAAGCAGTAAGCAATGTGCTGCTAGATGAGACAGACTATGCTTAACAACTTAGGATCTTCATTTTGGTGCTACTGCATCGTACAGTGATCGGCCAACAGCCTCGATTTCATGGGATATCACAAAGTTGCAACTGGATGGACAGTTTGGGAAGGGTCTTCATTTGAAAAGGCGGACCGTGTATTCACTCTACAAAATCAGAACATGACCGCCATGAAATCATCGGCTCATGATAATCAATATGCTTGCACCGTGCAATATTGGACATCAGCTTCTTCTACAATCAAGAGAGAACCGACCGCATTTTCATGGCTCATATATCAGGGCCAAGCCATCACCAGTTTCATGTCCCCAGAGTGAAGCCCCACTGTCGCATCCACCTGTGCATATCAGGAGGACCAATCGCTCTCATCTCTCTGAGACCTTTGCTTCGCCTTTCAGTCTCTACCGTACTGAATCGCGGCAGATTGACATTTTGCAGGCTTTCGAAAAAGTCCAGCAATTTGATCGCAGGATTCATCTCGTAATCGTTTTTCTCGAAGGTTGCTGCTGCCAAAGCTCGCAAAGCTTCCGTCCAGGCCTTAAATGTTGTCACTTGCACGTCTTTCCCGAGTCCAGCCAGCACAGGTGGCATCAAGCTTTGCCAGTTGCATGTCCGGGGATTAACCAGATGATAGACCGGAGAGGAAAGGTTTCGAGGTAGTAGCGCTAGCTCAACAATGCACGCAGCGACTGAGTCCACCGGAAGCCAGTCCAATTGCTCGCTTATGGACCCTAAGGATTCGGGCAGGAGCTTGAGATATGCGCTACTTTTGACAAGACTCGGAACCCATTCTTTCTCCTTCCAGACCCCCTTTTCATGAAGCGCGGGGCCCGCGAGCTGACCAAGCCTGCAGACTGAAGCGTCGATGTTGCTATGTTGCTTATGCTTCCTAGAAGGAGCTGTTCGGCTGTAAATTTGACTGTGCGTAGCCTGATGGAATCGGAAGTGATGGATCAGAATGGTTGATCTCTGGTACGGGAGACGAATGCGGCCAATTGCCCATACTCGAGACAGAAGATATGAAGAAGATCGACTTTTGCCTTGGTGGTGCAGCTGAAAAATTGATGAGGGCGCGGAGACCTAGGAGGTGAGGCCTGAACGATTGTAGTGAAAGATTGAAGTCGACGGTCCACTCAATGTGGATGATTTTTGTCACGATGGAGGAGAGTTTCTCGAAGACCTGCTCACCTAGCCCAAAAAATGGTACCGCAAGGTTGGCTTTAAAGAATTCGACTTTCTGAAATTCGGTGGAGAGATCTCGCGATGCGCTGACGGTAGTTTGCCGTTCCATGCTCACGTTTCTGCTGAGACAAAAGATTTTCTCCCCTCCAGTTTCTCGAAGGAGTGAGTCAAAGATGAAGGGAGCTAAATGTCCGGTCGAGCTAGTTATCAAGACAACATCACGTCCTTCTGGATATGGATTGTCCTTGGGACCGGAAATTCCACGCAGTAAGTCATGCATCTCCTTTTTGTTCGTTTCGAGCGAAAGAGCTGCGCGATAATGAGATGCAGCATTGACGGCGTGGACTGCATTTGCCAAGCTTGAGGCGGTCGGATTACTGTACACAATACTTGGCGAAATCACATTGTCTCTGTCATCTGAAGACTGTCCGCGCCCACGAGTTGTCGGACCAGCTGTAGGACCTGTAGCGAATCCAAGCCCCCGCGTGCGAAAAAGTCGTCTTCTGGACGAAGTGTTAAATCATTACTGGGCAGATCCCTGATTGTTTGCAATATTAATGACTGCAGTGAGTCGCTGTTAACTTCATGGCCAGGTGAAGGCAATTCAGCATTCATGAAAATTTCGGCATCGGCGTAAATTTTGTCTATCTCTGTGGCGTACGCGGCCAGTGTCAACCGACGCTGTACCGTACCCTTGCCTGCTCTGAGCATTGGAGTTTCAGGCTTTGTGAACAGCACATGCGCTTTTGATATTTTGCCATGCCTGGGATTTGCCTCGATGCCTGTCTCGAAAAGAGGCCAAATGTCTGCCAAGAGTTCCGCTTTCTCCGCTGTAGTATTTAGGGGATGCACAGGTTCAACCAATAGTGCGGCTTGAAAACGGCCTTCACCTGTTACGAGTGCGGATTTGACTAGCGGGTGACCACAGACGTGATCTTCGAGTGTGACTGGGTTGAGCTTCTCTCCGTTGACGAATACGATGATATCATCCTTACGCCCATTATACATCCAAAGATCAGACTTTGTAGGATGTTTGGAGTACAGCTCGCTGGTGTGGTTCTCCTGAAGGTCTGGAAACACGTGCCATACAGGCTGATACATCTGGCATTCCTTGCTGCGCACTATCACAGCTTCGTACAAGTCACCGGCTTCGTGGCGGTATTCAAGATTGTACCGAGGGTCGACCGCTACGTACTCCCAATCATCTAGATCTTCGACGATGAGGTGTGGAAAAATGGCAATTTCGGTGGATCCAACGTAAGAGATCAAACGGGCCTTGTACTTCAGCTTATTGCCAGCGACCTTTGGCACGGCACCGCCAGACCAAATCACATTTGAGACGTTCCGAAGAGCGTCAGAAAGCGTCGGATCTTTGCTTATATCATCTAGAATAGAAGGAACGACAAGCATGCCTGAAACATTGGCGTACTTTAGGGCATTTGCAACCTCTGTAGCGTCTAATGGCTTCGGAGATGGCGGTGGTAGAACGGAGCAGCATCCTAGCCAGACGGCAAAAAACGTCATTGTCCCAACACCCGCAGCGTGGAAACTGGATGTCATGTTAAATATTCGGGCATTCTTCAAGATGGCTATGGCGGATGTCCTGCCTGGCGGAGATTCCATGTGCAACATGTTATCGGCGGCAGCAAAGAATCCATGAGTCCATGTAATGGGCTTTGGAAAACCTGAAAGAGTAAGCCAATCTTCGTTCTATCTCGTAGGTTCACTCATGATTTTACCTGTTGACCCGGAGGGATGCAGAACAAGAACGGGATCATTCTTGACTTCCTCAAACGATCTAGTGAACGGATAGTGTGGCACTTCCTCGTCAACGAGAAGATTGTCCAGGGATGGTATTCGGACAGTATTGATGGCATGTTGTGAAAGCAGACTTTGAGCAAACGGAGGAGGTAGATCCGTCTTCAATAAGTTGTTGCACCCTGTGATCTTGAAGAGGTTGACGTTACCCTGCACGCTGTTGCGAGGGGAAAGGAGCAGAAGCTACTTGCGCATGAGTTCAAGACCAGCCTTGACGATTCATGAAGGAAAACTTTGCTTTAAAGCCGGCCTTGTTGACAGCAAATGTCAAGAGCACGTTTCGCATATCTGGAGCAGCGAGATAGCCTATGATATTGAAGACACTAGCTTCACCAAATTGGGTTTGCAGCCAATGGGTGGTCCTGTTGACCGCATTCGCCATCCGTCGGTAGCTGACATCACCAAAGCCGACCGATAAGTCTCCAGTATTTCTGGGTCGAGCGAAGTAAGGACGTTCAGGCTCTGCTTGAGCAATACGATCAATTTCAACAGGCAGCAAGCGGCGTCCATATTCCGAGGAGATAAATCCAGTAAAAAATTTTGTCTCATAATCCAAGATGGTCGCGATCATCAATGGATTGTGGAAAAGGCTCGTTTGAACCAAGTAGAACGCAGTCGGCACAGAATTGATTCAACGTAGACGAGATGCGATTCGAAGACCTTCTGCGGCGTATGCTGCTACCAAACCCTTCTAGAACGATCACTGCAGCTTTTCATTCCGAGCCGTGACTTCAGAAGACCCCACGGCGCTTTGCTGATGATAGTATTGTTCTTTCTCCAATTGGACGTGAAGAGACTGGAGTGGAGATCACCGAAGGCAGGCAGACTCAGCTCATTCCTCTAAGTCACGGTATCTAGTGGAGCTATTGGCTCAATCTGCAAAACCGAAGCACACGTCTGCGCCGCTTGGGAGAGAAAAAGGGACCCTCGCAAAAGTTTGCAGCTTCAACGATAGCTTTTTGCGACGATCGGGTGCAGAAGCGTCACAGAGGACGAGTTGATAGTCCACGCTTGGAGAAGATCTCTTAAGGGTCTCGTCCGAGGTTGTGTCCACTAATCAGATGCCTTACATTCGTCTCACCAATCATTGTCGCCTCTTTGCATCTGCAGAGGCTTTTTCTTCGTTCGGCACTTCTCTGACGAGGCTTCACCTGAACAAGTATTCATCCCTCATTGGTTGGCCCTGCATTTGCGGCAATCCGTACAAGCTGTACTGGCTGCGAACCACCTACAGACGTGCTTACAAGAATCAGCCACTGACGTCATGTCGCCTTATGAGCAGGCAAGCATGCGCAAGCGTAGCCGGTTGGAGGATGGTATTTGCATATGTAATGCACATCGTGGAAACTAGGGTACGGCAGCTAGGTCCGTTACCTAGTTCCCCGAGAGCCGGACCAAACTTCCTTGATAGGGCAAAGATAGGCTGCAATCACCTGCTCTCTTTCGGTGGTCGCAGGATGACATCCTTTGCAGCCTTCGTATTTTTCAATACGCCTGCTGATTCGCTCGATTCCTGGAATAGCAGATCCGTGCCGTATGCACATGGCTCTCAATCGGTCAGCTTCCTCTGACGATCTTGCGATAACATTACAACATCGAGCACGTAGCATCTGATGTTCGGTGTCATGCAAGAGATAGGGTCTGAAATGATTAGCGGTTTGCTTGCTGTAGTGTTGCATCGGATCATTAAACATTTGTGCCGATGCTGTTGAACGTAGTGCGAGACAGGTTGGGATCACCATTCGAACACCATGTGGAGAGGTGGCACAGCAACGGAAAGAAGCATCGCGCATTGCCGGCTACGCTTTCTCCGTTATATTAGTATACCCATGATTATCCGTTTTTCCTTCGCGGGCTACCCTACCACTCAATCGCCATCTGAACCCCATCGAGTGCAATCCGCGCACCGCAAGAAGCTGAATTGCGGCCATCGATAGACGGCAATAAACCATCTGGCATCCAAACGCCATGTCTGAGTATGGTACCGGTCAACGTTTACCTCCAGGTCAGCTATACGAGGATGAGGGTTACAAACTCATTGTTGCATCCTGCGTATTCTCTGTCTTATGTGTTGTCGCTGTTTTCGCAAGATTTCTTGCCGCCAGAAAGAAGGTAGCCAAGCTTTGGTGGGATGACTGGTTGTGTATCCCAAGTCTGGTATTTGGCTCCCTTGAAAATTGTGCAGCTTGCAACTAAATGCTTACTAGTTTTTCGCCTTGTGCCTGAACTTCATCATTATCGCACTAGTCCAAGAGGCCGGGCTTGGACGCCATGCGGCCAGTTTTGGTGACGAGGCGCCTGAGAAGGTGGAGATGGACGCAAAAGTAATTACTTCCGTCATACCAGCTCATATGTGACTATCAAGATTCTGACATGCTTAACCTGACAGATAGTATACTTTGAGTTGCTTGTCTACAGCTTTGCAATACCGTTGCCGAAGCTCGTTCTCTTGCTTTTCTACATCCGCATCTTTCCTAAGCGAACATTCAAAATGGCAGTCTCTGCCGTCGCGATCCTTGTCATCGCTTGGTGCCCGGCCGTCTTCTTCACCAATCTGTTTCAGTGTAATCCTGTGCCTCTTGTTTGGGACAAATCAATCAAGGGAGGCACGTGCATTGACCAGCTAGCATTTTACAGATACATCGCGATTCCCACCGCTCTAATTGACGTTGCTGTACTTGTACTTCCCCTTCCTTTGATCTGGCAGCTACACACGACACTACGGCAAAAAGTGGCGCTTTCGATGGTCTTATCACTCGGCTCAATAGGTCTGGTTGCTACTATGGCACGAATCGTAATTTACTTCCGGACTAACAGCCCTTACGACCCCCTCTGGAGCGCTGTTGCATTTCAGGCATGGAATATGGCGGAAGTTGAGGTTGTGCTCATCGCAGCATGCCTACCGACATTGAGACCCCTGTTCATAATGTTCTGGCAGTCTGGCGCCAGCTATTTCTCAAGTCTCCGTCGATCTAGTCAACATCTCAAACCAATGGTATCCTCAAACGGGGAAGTACAGAAGCATGGCTTCACTCGCATCGAAGACACGATCGTCATACCGCGGGACTGGAGAGGGGACTCAGTGCCAATGGCACTAATATTACCGTCAAAGCAAAGTCAGTCGCTGTCGTTGGAGGATGCAGTATGATGGTGACAAGGCTTGAATGAAAGGCAAGCGAGCCATAAGTATAATTCTCATCATCTTTCTGCAGCTTGAAAAGCGCAGATGAATCAAGCGTAAGAAAGCACAGCTGAATTGAGTGTAAGAAAGCACAGTTGAATCATCAGGATGGGAAGCATACTCCCTGTTCATCCTCAGTATGGCGTCCAAAACTTGTGCTCGGACAATGACGAGAAGCGATGTGAAGCATGTAGGCTGAAATGGACTGGGGGATAATTCTTGTTTGGATTTAACCTAAGTCTACTCAATGCCCAAAGTCACTGGTTTGCTTCCTTTGATACAACATCTCATTACATGTCTGCGAGAATTTACTTCGTAGTGCCGAAGGTCCAATGGAAACCTGAACGTATAGGTGAACCATGTTCGTTCATCTCTTCAAGCCACTTCCTGCTAATAGCTGTAACAGAGCTGGCCGCCAACGCTGTCCATGACATCGATGACTCGCACCTTCTTGGACAAGCCTCCCATGTCAAGGTCATCTAACGATTGCGCAGCGTCAACGGTGTCCTTGTTAGCCTTGCCATCGTAGGCTGTAAGTCTTTCAGGAGCTTGAGCCTGCTGCCATTGCCACCAAAGTCTGTCAATATTGACATGGTGCAAGAAGAAGACCGGATCTATGACGCGTCATTTTGCGGATCAAGCATCATGGAAGAACATAACACACCGTTTGGCCCTGTGAAACGGCTCAAGTCGCCTCTTACGCTATGGCTTAGAAATTTGTGCGCTCGCATCTCCAGCTTGCTGGCAAACCCGTCATAGCGGTCCTCGCGCATCAGATGGTCGATCGCTTCCGGACGAATCAGGTGCCCAAATTTTTTGAGCTCCTCTTTATCGGGGAAGCCGCGTGATAAGCAATGCGGTTGCTCTTCGCCGTCGTAATAGGTCATCTCGATGTCGGAGAACGGGCCCGCGGTGACACATTTTCCGTCACCGACAGAATCGAGACCGCTGCCGTCTCCGCCAAGCCCAGACTCGACGTTCCAGACAGGGGCAGCTTCAAACTCTGACCAGTCAAGAGACCAGTCCCAGTATCTGATATATTCAGTCAGAAGTGCTGCAGGCTGTCACGGTTGAGAATCCCTACGGTAAATCGCCACGGAAAGAACACTCTTTCTTCAAAGCCTTCTCATACAAATGGAGGTAGTATCGATGCCATGGAAGGAACGGTGCCGAAGCATGAGCTATCAGAGCGAAATCATAGTCAGCCACCAGTTCCTGTCAGACACGCTGCATTGAGTGTAACAGGATCGAACATACTGTTGCTTGAAGTGTTCTTGTGTACCCAAGGGAAATCGTCATACATCGTCCCATTGATACCCAGGGTTGACGGCTTTGAAGCTAAGCACCTTACTGCCCTAACATACTCGTTTTTCTCGACTAAGGTCAGTGTCCTCCATTCGCGACGAATGGGTGGCTCTTGACATGAGACCGAAGACTGAGTCAATGCTATTGCTGATTGCCGCTGTGCCGGACTCTCATTGAGTCTGAAAAAGACTACCCAGCTAGAAATGATAGAGGAGAGAAAGAGGACCGTAACAATGAGTACTGAGAAGAAATTGGTCGTGATGAGAACGTTGCTCGAGCGAGAGGAAGTAGTGGATCCATACTTAGGCTCATCAACATACTCATCGTCGTCGACGGCAGCGTAGGTGAATCGGGGTTTCAGATACGAGAGCATGGTTCCTCGTTTGATGGAGAAAGGAAACTTCCCACGGCACAGGCTGCAATTTAAGTCGAGCCATGGTGAGGGGAAAAGCTAGTTCACCATGGTATCCCAAATGGTGCATCGTGGGCAAAGCCAATCATGCGCGGTAGTCTTATCCGCGCATTGCGAGCCCCTCATTTGCACACTTCATCATACAGGACACTAACCTGCAGGAGGCTGAGTCCGAATGGAAGCCAGCGCGGCGTGGATGGAAGGGGAAGAGACTGGGCTGCAATGCCACTCTTCTGCAGGTATACATTGACCTAGCTACTGCAAGGCATCGGAACCTCTGCGCCAGGATGTTTCAGGTTATGGGTTCATACTCCGCTTTCATATGCCGTGTACGTGTAGAGGGTGTTAGCTTCTAGTGTAGTCGATCAGGGTTCAACTGGGACCCCCCTCTGAACATCCTGTTTCCCAGCAAGCTCTGCAGCTGCGAACTATTAAAACGCCACGTAGATAGAAGTCCGGTATTAGCCAAGAAGGGAAAGATCTGCTGCATGGTGTCACGGAGAATCATGCATGTTTGCTGTGCATTTCCTCCTTTACGGAATATCGCCGGCTCGGTACTCGATCCGCACCGACCTCTACAGAGGACTTCAAAGGCAAGTCACTCGGCCCAGCCATACTTCACGCTAGCAAATTCCAGTAGGATAATGCTTGCGGCTGACATCTACTGAAAAAGGCAACCCTTAGCGGTTATCGCTACTCAGCTCACGCTGAGCTGAGTGGCGATCACGGCTACGGTATATACCGCTGCATGAAGGGACCTGCAGGCTCGCCCTATTCTGCCTTAGACGACCTTCCCAATCGCAGCAGCATTCCAAAAACCTATGAGGGTACTTCGCGAGATTTGATCATAGCGGACTCCTTGCCTCGGTACTTGGACGGGGCGACCAGCTCTGTCGGACTTAATCTGCTCCGATGCTCATGCCATCTGTCTTCTAGGCAGTCTCCTCATCAATTTAATTGTGCGAAGTGCTTGAGAAATTGTTTTTCCAAGCTGGTATTGTACAGTTTCAAGGCCAGACTAGCCATTCCTTTCCCCTTCACGAAATGCAGGAACCTCAAAGCTGTACCAGTACCATAATTTACGCTGGTGAGAAGAAGACGACAAACATCGAGAATCATTCCCATGTAGATACCACCCTGTATGAGTGAGCCTCCCTACTGAATCAAGGTTCATCAGCCGCAGTGGCTGACTTGGACAGAGTCAAACGCAACGATTCAGCCAGACAAGGCAATTCGAACTCCTTGGAACTACAGTCCCCTCCAATTGACCAGGCTCCTCATTCGCCTTCTCCTCCAAATGGTGGCATCGTAGCTTGGCTTCAGGTCGTGGGCTCCTTTTGCGTCTTCTTAAACACCTGGTGAGTTGAGCTCTTTCCACTTTGCAGCAACGGCTGAGTGAAGGCTAGGGGCATTGTCAATATGTATGGAGTCTTTCAGACATACTACACCCATTCGATCATAGAAACTTCAACCCCATCAGCCATATCGTGGATAGGATCCGTGCAAGTGTTCCTGCTTTGTGTTGTGGGTACGCTTGTTGGACCAATATACGACTCTGGCCATATCCGGATACTACTCGTGTCAGGTTCTTTTTTGAGCGTTTTGGGAATGTTTCTGACAAGTTTCTGTAAGAGTTACTGGCAGCTGTTCTTGGCTCAGGGTGTGGTCACTGGAGCTGGCTTTGGATGTCTGTTCATGCCTGGAGTCGCCAGCGTACCACAGTATTTCAGCACCAAACAAGCGTTTGCAACTGGCATTGCGTCTCTCGGCAGCAGTATAGGTCAGCAAAAAACAGCTTAGGCCCTTCCTATCACTCGCGCTGACATTACCTAGGTGGAGTGATTTATCCAATCGCATGGAGCCAACTTCAGCCCAAGATTGGGTTTGGCTGGGCCACTCGAGTAATCGGTTTCATACTCATAGCAACCCTTGCACTCCCTCTTGTGATTATGCGTCCGCTACAGTATCCTCGAAAACGCAAGTCTCTCTGGAACATCAAGGCTCTTTTAGACGTACCATACGTCTTATTTGGGCTCGGAACACTCTTCGGCTACATGGGCATCTACGTTGTTTTCTTCTATATCCAACTATATGCCCTGTCCAGGACCGACATGAGCCTCCACTTGGCGTTTTACCTACTACCACTTGTGAACGCCGGCTCGTCCTTGGGCCGAATATTACCCAACTTAGCGTCGGACTGCGCGGGGACGTTGAATATGCAGATCATTTTCGTGTTCGCCTCTGCAGTCCTAAGTCTCTCACTCATAGCCATTAGAAGTGTGAAAGGTATTCTAGCCTTCAGCGTTTTGTACGGGTTTTCCACAGGCACGTTCGTCAGTCTCCTGGCTCCAACCGTTGCAAGCCTATCAACAGATATGGGAAAACTAGGAGCTAGATTGAGCATGGCTTTCATGGCTGGTGGAGTCGGATCATTGGTAGGGAGCCCCATTGCGGGAGCCATCTTGTCGACGGATGGTGGAAACAATTGGAACATGCTCCAAATATGGTCAGGTGTGACACTCCTTCTTTCAGCTGTTTGCTTTCTTGGTGCGAGGGTGGCTAAAGTTGGGGCTAAGGTCGCACTGAAAGCTTAAGGTATGCCATCTGCAAATACAAAACAATTCACACGAGCCTGTGTTATTGTTCTTCGAGAACATTCCTGTTTCATATTAGGGACCGGCCTGGGTGATGATCAACAGGGGATTATTTAAACAAAAGAACAACTATGAAGAATAGAACTATATGTCAGCATGCATAACACTGATGAGCTCAATCTCATTTGCCTGTCTCCTGTGGCTCTAAGCCTAAGTCGGCATAGCCACTCATGTATGCACCTCAATCGGGTTAGAATCATCAACTGGATTGCCAATCACCAGGCCGCGGAAAAGCCTGAAAACAGACTAGTGGAAGAAGGGACCGCTTTTGTATGGGCCTCTCACCCACTTTCCCTCTGCTCTTTATCCATCACTCTCAACGTGATTCAAGATGTTTTTGGCACTTTTCCCGCCCGCCCTCGCCTTGAGATTGGTGTGCACCTATGTAAATAGCTTCAAACCCAGGTCTTCTGCTACGCGAGGTGGCTTTCCTAGCCCTGAGCATGCAGGACGTTGAGCCAGCTGGATGATTAGCTAGCGTGGCGTCCGTAATAGCCTCACTCACGGCTTCAGGGTTGAGGGCCAGCCAATCGAGCTTTTAGACAGACCCATCGTGCATGCTGATGACTTGGAGCCCATCTCCCTTGCTGCGAAGGAGCGTATTGCACTGATGCACGGCACAGCTGTATCCTCCGCTGCAAGTGCACTAGTGATGCAGGACGTTTGTAATCTTGTGTGCTTTAACGCAAGTCCTGACCGCGATGAGCGTTGAAGCTCTCAGGGGCACAGCTGAACCCTTTCATCTCTTCCTGACAAGCCTAAAAGGCATTCTGGATAGGTAAAGCGATACTCGATTCGCATAGCATCCTAGTGGATCGGCTTAGTGCTCGAGGACTGCCTGGCAGCTTTTAACGAAATGCAACTCCGTCACGGACAATCCATTGATGGACGATCAAGGCAGAGTGTTCCAGGGTGGAGACTTCCAAGCAAAGGTTCTGACATCCGCGATGGAGAAGACGCGTCAGGGTCTACAGTCGCTAGAACGCTTGTTGTTCGCGCAATGCACCGAGCTTATCAACCCTGCAACGAACAACGGCTTACCCCCCAACCTGACTCTTGATCCGCCTTCTCAATCGTTCATCATGAAAGGGGTGGACGTACTCAGCGCTTCTCTGACCTCGGAGCTAGGCTTCCTCGCCAACCCAGTCGGCAGCCATGTTCAGACAGCGGAGATGGGAAATCAAGCTCTCAACTCCCTTGCCCTGATCTCCGCTCGTTATACTCACATCGCAGCCGATCTCCTGTCGAGGCTTTGCGCGGCGCATCTTCTTGTTGTCTGTCAAGCTTTGGACCTTCGTGCTTTCGAGACCGAATCGCCTGTTCGCGATCTGGTGCTTGAGATTTGGCAAGATTATGCCCTTGTGGCCGAGTTTCATACTCTACTATGGTCTACCTTAAAAAGCAAGTCTGGCTGACTCGACAAGTCAAGACCCAAAAGCTCGCTTCGACTCCGTCGCATCAGCCTCAAGTCTCGTGATAATAGCGCGGCCGTTCCCTGATTCTAGTCTACCAACACTTCCGTTACTAGCAAAATGGGTACAGAATGTTAGCCAATTACTGCAGCGAACATACGACTCAACGCGCGCATCTTACCTAGAACAAGGAGATGCTGCACATCTTCTCGGAGACGGGACGCGACTCTTGTATGTGTTTGTTCGTCGTCGCACACTTCGAATACCACTGTTGCATGAAAACCTGCTTCATGCTCGAAGTGATTGTGATTCTCAAATGGGAGCCAACCCCATGATAGGAGACTACGTCACCAAGATACACAGCGGTATCCGCCACGGGACACTAAATCTACCAATCGTGGAAGCTTTAAAGAGCCTGAACTAAGAGTAAGGGATCAAAATGATACTAACTCGCTGTACGTGACTTCCTGTTTATGGTCGGGCCCTCATTCGCAAAGCCATTGTTGAAGTTTCAGAATTGCATATGGCAGTCTTTCAACTCTCTGCCTGGCGTGTGTTCGATCAATATCATTCCAAGTTCGCGAATGGCATGTCCCCCAATACAAGATCTTGTCTCATTAACCAGAATCGTCTTAGCCAGCCCAACCCTTCCGTTGTACGAGCAACTTTCGCCCCTCCTTACGAATGGTTCCAGGTACTACGTATCGAACGGGCGCCACGATGCGCTCTCTTCCAAGCTTTTCTGCATGCCCTGTTTGAGCGTTGAGAAGCCTCCGCGCGTCTCCTGCTGTATCTGCGCGAACGTGCCGCGTCCGACCGAGAAGTGCGGCTTCCGTGGATGGCTCCTGGACGCGTGCCACCCTCACGATTAATTCGAGCCTCCTATTCTGCTGATCACATCTTCTCTGGCACCGTGTCAATGCCAGGGACCTTTGCGAGCGCTTTGACTAGCAAGCATCTTCACGATCTCGAAATTCCCTCCAGTCGCGGCTGTCTGAACCGCAGTCCCAGGCGAGCCTCCGACTAAATCTGGCTCGTCGTTTTTCTTAAATAGGAGGATGGCCTTGACCTCACTGTGACCGGCCGCTACTAAATGGCCATTTTGAAGGATGATACTGGCCTCTGAAGCCACCAGTGGTTCGACAAGCTTCGTAAACCCCCGGAAACTTGTCGGTCGAAGTGCTGGGCCAAACTGTGCGTGCTTTCAATCCGAGCTTGCACGTGCTGCAAGCAACGACTGCACAAGTTCGGCATCATCGTTTCAGCGGTGTAAAGAGCAGCTGGTTGATCGTTCGATGTCCTGTCAACATCTTCTCTTATCGCTATAAGTTCTTGTGCTGTCTCAGTGTGTCCTCTTTGTGAAGCCAAATGCAGAGGGGCATTATTCAGACAGCCACATCCAGCGAGGGGCAATGTCCTAGGGAAGCCCAAAACGGTGCTTCCTGTTCTTTGGATTCCAGACTCGTGTCCACGCGAACTTCATCGGTTCCCCAAATCATATCAACAACTTGCCCTTTGGCACCTCGTCCTTCCTTGAAGAATTTCCGCGTTTCTGGGGCCAGCCATTAGACTCGCCAAATCAGCATTGACAGCCCTCCCAGACTCAAGAAATGGCGAGATTCAGTCGTCGCCTGACTTTTGCAGCTTGAGGAAACATAGAGACCTTTTGACGGAAGGATGGTCAAACATATTAATTTTCGTCTCCGCCCCGAAAGACTCCTGCGCTTTCTATCGAAGCAAGTCGAGTCTGTCCACGCCGGACGGCTTCCAGTCGGATCATGCCGCTGGGACAGAATGTTGCTCAGCTCTTCCCGGTTGGGTAGATTGACCTCAGGAGCTGCCGCGTCACGGTCGGGTGAGGACATTGGAAACCGGTGCCTCCAAGCGCAATAGCATGGACGTCAATCAAGACCTAGACATCGTCTATAACAAGAAAGCTGGTGTCCTCCGAGCACTGGCTCCCAATATCAATAATGATCCAGCTGCCGCGAAGGCACTATTGCGATTGCTCTACGATTACGAAGACAGACTTTTTGAAAGAATTTTCAATATCAAGATATTTGTCAGCGTCCAAAGAGCAATTTTGTACTTATTGTTCAACGCGCAGAGGTGTTCAGAAAGATTTATAAGTATATTGCAAGTATCGTTGTACTTATTCATGCCAAGACCTTGCGGAGAGCCCGCGAAGAACAGAACGCAGCAAGTATTGGAGTTTCTGGATCAGCGGACCTGCGTTGTTGACGTACCAATATGCAACTCTCATATTACTGTTCTTCGCGGTAGACTCATGGAGGCTTTTGACCGCCGTGGAGCACAAACTATATGTCCTGCAGCCCAAAGCATCGTATACCCACAAGTACGAACGGATTCCGTGCACCAATCTGCGCATTCGTTTGATTCGAGCAGCCATTCTCTAGACTTTTGGGTGGCTCCGTCAACTTGACCTCGCAGTTGCTGCTGTGTATCCGCAAGCGAGGTGTCGGACAGCCACTTGAGGGTACTCAGGTTTCCGACTCGCAGTACTTTTCACAACGGAGATGTTGTAGATCTTGCTTAGGGATTCCGTGGCCATGCTACCGAGCTCTGGGACTCCCACTCGCAATATTGATGAGCTACAAACTGAGACTGATCAGTCACGATATTATCCTTGCTCTTCAAATCGGTCTTCAGGATCTAGATGTTCTGGCAGTCCAATGTCCAGAATCTCCAGCAACAGATCGATTGACCTCCTTCTGCACACATGCAGCAGACTCGAGGATGGCGACGTACACCTGCTCGATGCGGTCTTCAAAAGCCCTCTGTTCGTGCGTCCGTCTGGCCCGACAATGGCTTTCGATAGACAGAACGCCCCAGACAAAAAACCATAGTCGCTGGGGTCGAAATCGAGTCCCACAGCCACGATATTCTTGAATTGTAGGGCCAAGCACAGGATCTCCTTCGCCCTATCCGCATGTTCGTCTCTTTTCTGGTGTCAGATTTCTTAATGTGTCAGTCCTGCCGGTAGTGCTTTTCTTAATTCTCCTTCGTAAGCTCCATGACCTTCTCTACCTCAACCCGCGGCGATGTCGCGTGGCCGGACTTCCTATCTCTGCCAGCGGGCCGCAAAGCTTTACTAAGATAGGGAGGCAAAGGCTTCATTAGTCCAGAGCTCCTGGCCACTATTACTCTCTTGCCTGGCAAATTGTTGTCCAATGTCCGGAAGTTGTACGGCTTGGTTCGGGGCGGGGGGCATGGCAGCTAGCTCGGGACCCAAGCTTTGGACCGTGCTAGCATTCTTACCCCGCGATCGCGCCCTTGGAGCCTTTGTCTTTCTTGCCTGAAGAGGGACAGATGCGGCTCCTGTACTTGTCTCCGTGTGCCCGTTTCATTGTGGCATCAGGAAGAGACCAGGCTTGGCTTTGTAGACCTGCCCCTCGCTTCGCACTTCCCTCCCCTCCGATAGGGCAGGATATAGCGCGCTACAATGTAAGCAAACGCTATGTTCCAATGATGTTGCGTCAAGTCCTCATAGCTCGCGTGCCTCGGACTCCTCTGGTCTCGACTCTTTTGCGGGGGACAAGCCTTAGTCCAAGCGTCTAGGCCAAAGGGAGGAAGAGCTGCTTCTGAGCGAGGGGTGAATTTTGGTAGCGGTTGGCGTGGCTTCAAGGCTAGAAGGTGGCTTTCGCTTGGCAGGAGAGCGTTGAATTGGTTTGATTGGTAGGCACAACAGTCGTAGTGGGGACCCCTGAATGTCATGCTGCTGACATGCACAATCCTGGTGGGATTCTGGGAAGCTTCGGCGAGGGGCGTCAGCAGATGTTCATATATTTTGAGTTGGAGGCTTGAAAGCAGAAAACTGGAAGGGAGAGAGTGAGAGGAGGCATGTTGAACGAGGAATTATTGTGGGAAGTCACGATATCGTAGATTGTTTGGATTTTTGGCGATCGCCGGGAAACAATAACAGCAGGGGAGAGCCGTTTGACCACTTAGCTTTGAGCCCTGACTCAATTACTACTGAACCCCTGCTTTCTTGATCTTTTGTCTCTTCGCAGTTTGGAAAGCCACCGCTTCCTTGTCTTTATTCACCGCATTTACCACACAGTATTCTGCAGAAGAGCATCCAGTGGCTTTTGCATGTTGCTAGAGTAACTACACATCAACAGCAGAAACATCCCATCCACCGTATATTTGACTGTTTGTGGATTTCCAGATCCAATTGGGAATCCTTCGCTTGGGCCCAGAGATCAACATCCGGCATCGCAATTGCAGGGGCAGCGCGTGCCCCTTTCCTGACTTTGCCTGGATCTTCAAGCGTGTCGGCGCACTGCCTCCTTATTCACAAGAGGCATTGGACCTAGCAGTGCCAATCAGTGGGCATATTGGTGTTACAGACATCACAGACGCAGGGATCTTGATACCCAATACGCCTGGTGACGTTGGGCCGCGATAATTTGACCATGTCGCTCATCCAAATGCAAGCATCAGGTACGTTTTACATATGCATCCCTTCTTGGCTCCTGGGAAAGAGATAAGCGCTCCAAATCTGCTATCTGCCCATTCATCGCTGCGTTTGGAGCTATCATCAGAAACTTCAAGATCTCAGGCACCACCCTTTCCTCGTCGCATCATTCATGCCCCTCCCCGCCGCAGGAACAAGCAGTCGGTCCAAAACCTGCAAAATTCCGTGGAAGATCCTGAAACGCATGCATTGAAGATCCAAGCCACCACCCATGACACTTGCTCTGTCACCCTGCAGCCACTGACCATTTCAATCAATTTCCCAACAGATTCGTCGGATCGGCAGCCATCACCTGGTTTATCATCAAACAATCCTTTTCGAAATCGCACCATCTCTCCTGCCGGCAGTCTACCACAATCGCCAGTGACCAACGCCTTTCAAACTCCCAGCACTGCGCCTGAAAGACCGACCTCCCGAAATCCGTTTCTCGATCAAGGGGAAAAGAAGGATTCAACCCTGGTCAACGTGAGGCCAGCGTCGCCTCTCAAAGTCTCCAATATGTCAAGACGAGCTTCGCCGCCAAAGCCAACGCAGCCCACACTCACAGGGCATGCTGCTGAACTATTTGTGAGTGCTCAATGCATTGCAACTCAGGATGGTATGAGAGCTGACCGGACCAGGATAACTTGACCATCAACGATGGCTCTGGCACAAACGGCTCCTCCTCTCGGAATGACCCACCTCCATCCTACTCCAGCGCGTTCCCACCAAGGCGTCCAGAAAGAGAGAGGACAGACAATTTCCCGCCCCGAACGAAGGCCAGCGTGTCGGGTCACCATCCTTCTCGTTCCGATGAGAATCGGAGAGGCCCGAGCAATGGAATACACAGGCCAAGAAGAGCGGGTACCGACACTCTAGACATCTTCGCCGATCCTCCAACCGAGAGCAGACCTCGCCCGCGCATGCGACGTAATTCCGATTCCTCCATTGCGAGCAAGATCATGAACCCGGAGGAAGAGCGTCGTCGCAGGGAGAGACATCGACGAGAAAGAGAGGCGAGGCACAAGAACGGTAGTGGAAGGGATGGCCGGTCCAAGAAACCAGTCCGCAATCTAGACTTGATTGATTCTCTGGACGTGACGAGCATCTACGGCAAAGGATGTGAGTGGTCATCTGTTGACCAACGTCCACAAAAGACTGACAAGCTTCGCAGTATTCCATCATGACGGCCCATTTGATGCCTGCAATCCGGATCGCAACCGCAAGGGATCCCGCCGGGCACCCATGGAGGCATTTGCCAAAGATTCCAAGAACAACGTTCTTGGTGGCTCAGGGCCGGTCAACAAAAACATCGACTTCAACCAGTTCCACGGTCGTGGTGATGAAGGCTTCACCGACTATTCAACCTCTGGAAACGCCAATCCAATCGCCACCGAGCCTGCAGTGTTCGAGCCCAACGCTGCTGCTTACACTCGACCAAGAGGTGCTCCTGGAGATCGCACCGGTATCGACCGCGCCTCAACGTTCAACGCCTCTGCTGGCCTCGACAAGATGTACGGAGAAGAGACCTTGGGACTCGGTGCGAGCACCTTCTTGGAAGGAACCCCTGCCCCTCGTGCGGTGATTCAGCGTCATGATATCGAGGAAAAAGTCGCTGGTGTCAATGGAATGAATGGTGGTGGTCTGGGACGTAAGCGCAGCTTGGCTCAGAAGATCCGTGGGATCAGTGGATCCACAAGACACCGTCCCAACCAGAATGGACGCATCACCAGCCCAGAAAGAGTTGGCCAGAACAGCCCTCCTGCAACAAGTCAGGGGGAGACGCTCAGTGCAGGTGGCATGCCCCGCATCAACGAGACCAACCAGACCAACCCATTCTTCAAAGACTACCGAGGCGGCAATGCAGATCATGATGCAGAATACGATAGAAAAGGTCAACGCATAGCCGCTGCGCAACAAAAGCAGCAAGAGCAGCTGGACAAGGCTGCAGCTCAAACCAATGGGCGAGGAAGGTTGGAGAGAAGCGGAAGCATTGGCGGCGGAGAGGAAGAGTTCTATGCCTCCGCCGCTGCGGCTCGACATCGTGCAACCAGCAGTCCTAAGAGGCCAGCAGGATCCGGAGGAGAGAAGATTGTTGGGGGCGGAACTGGGATCGGGATCGAATCGCGCTTGCTGCAGAGGCGGGTAACCAACGATGGGGTCTCCAGTACTGACGGAGGCAATCAGCTCAACAGTGCTGGTGGTGGCACTGTCAATGGTAGCAGTGGTGGAGGAGGCTTCTTGAGCCGCGTCAAGAGTTTGAAAGGTGGGAAGAGAGGTCGACCTGCTGTTTAATCGAGCGTCAAGGAAGGCATGACTGGATCGTGATACTGCGTTCAAGAGATGGGCAGGACACGGCTCGAAGGGGCATAGGATGGGGGGGAATGGAAATATACAACGGGGCACGCTTTCGTTCCCTATGGCTCTTCATCTCGCTGGTCGAGCATCCGGGATTGATGCGGGTGGACTACACGAATCAGGGATGGATGCCCTCTGTGCAATCAGGAAGGACGTTGGATATGGAACACAGGCTGGTACAACCGGGATCTGTACGAGGGTTATCCAAACCACGAGGCCTATACATGAGCATTGCGGATGAAAGGTGCCCGGGGACCTCGATACATCCGGATCGATGAGACGCGAAGGGGGACACATGGGCGCGGGCGTGCTTTTCCTTGCGTGTGTGATGATAATTTCCGACGATTCGAGAACGGCCAGTACACTCGAAAGTGTTCTCTCCAGAGTAATAAGAAATGAAATGGTCCGTTGATGTCCTCGCTGCCCACTCGTCCTCTAGCCTTCGAATGCTAGCTGTCCTGACTTCGTGGTTCGCGCCTCCTTAAAATCTAGTCTGCATTCAAGCTCGCAAAGCTCATGGCATGCCGGGGGTATCACTCCTCTCTCATCTCCATCGCTCCCCTCCCTATCCCCTATATCCCCCTCCCTCATCTTTGTCCCCTATCCCCCATCCCCATTCCCCCTCTCCCCCACTCTCACTACCCCTCCTCCTCCACATTCCTCACCCCCACAGGCCTAACCATCTTCTCCACCATCGCCGCCCGGACTTTCTCCCTGCTCTCCCCCATCCCGATACTCATATACTCCAGCAGCGCAGGGTGTCCGATGTAGGAGGCATAGCTATCGCGGTGCAAGTTGGATGACCATTCGTGCTTTGTGGTGTCGGCGTGGCCCGTGCCGAGGTAGCGGGACTGGAGGTGCTCTAGGTTTTGGAGGGTGCGGAGTTTGTCTGCCTAGGGGGGGGGGGGAGGGTGGTGAGTTGAGAGGATGGGAGGGGGAAGGTGGGGGGAAGGGGATGGAAGGGGAGGAGAGGGAATTGAAAGGAGGGAGGGGCGGGCAGGACGTACCATCTTGGGGAATTGGTATGTGGGTGTATGATATGTCGAGCAAAGAGCAAGAGAGAGAGTACATACATACGGAGAAGATTTAGCCGAAGTTTAGCCAGAAATCCGATTCAGGCTTCGTTGCAGTGAACAGCAGTATGAATTCGTCATCCATTGCAGCTCCAAACGCTCATTTTGAGCAGATAATCTGCATTCAATAGCTCCGTCTTTCTCTCCCAGGTCTTGCATATTGGGCTTTCGTTGACATGGTCGCTATGCACATTACCTCCATCATTTGACAGGGGCAAACAATCTCTTGTAAATGAGTGCATGAAGAAATGTCCAAAATTAGCTCACCCTGCAGGTGAATAGATTGCTTCACTGACGGTTCAATTTTGGGAGGTTAGAACTCATTTGATGATCCTTCCGAGCCCAAGCTTTGTCCGAAATGCTCGCCACTTTTCAACAACGGCAAAGATGGCATCCAGTGCTACCATGGACAGTCATCAACAAGCGGTGAAGTCCATCTCAGCCAGTGTGAAAGACTTCTACGATAGAAAGGAGAAGTTTCGCATCTACCACGGCTCCACCAACAGCACTCGCCAATTCGTCAAACGCACTAATGTCGTTGACACGAGCAGTCTCTCGCGCGTCTTACAAGTCGATACTGAAGCCAAGACTGCGCTCGTCGAGCCAAATGTCCCAATGGACAGACTTGTGGAGGAAACGATGAAGCACGGCCTGATACCTCCCGTAGTGATGGAGTTCCCTGGTATCACTGTCGGCGGGGGTTATGCCGGAACGTCGGGCGAGAGCAGTTCGTTTATGCATGGGTTTTTCGATCGGACCATCAACTCAGTTGAGATGGTATTGGCAAATGGAGATATTGTCAAGTGCTCCAACACCGAGAGGGCGGATCTTTTCCATGGCGCCGCTGGAGCCGTTGGCAGCCTGGGCGTCACGACCCTCGTGGAACTTCAGCTCAGGCAAGCTACTAGATATGTGGAGATCACTTATCATGCCGTTGCGAGTATGGCCGAAGCCATCAAGAAGTTACTCCAGGTAACGCAGGACTCCAAGCTGGACTATGTCGACGGCATCATGTTTTCCCGCAACGAAGGTGCAATCATAACCGGCCGCATGACCAACACCCCTAGTCCAAACACGAAGATTCAATGCTTCAGCAATCCAGGGGACCCATGGTTCTATCTGCACGTACAGGACCGCATCAGACAAGCCACCGCCGCCGCCGCCGGCGGACCACCAACCACGGACGCAATCCCCACAGCCGAGTATCTCTTCCGCTACGATCGCGGCGGCTTCTGGGTCGGCGCATCCGCCTTCCAATACTTCTGGATGCCCTTCAACAAACTCACGCGCTGGTTCCTGGATGATTTCCTGCACACCCGTATGATGTACACGGCCCTCCACGCCGGCGGCATCTCCAAGAAATTCGTCGTCCAGGACCTGGCCCTGCCCTATTCCGCGGCGGAAGACTTCGTCGAGTATGCGGACACAAATTTCGGCATCTACCCGCTCTGGCTCTGTCCTCTGAAGCAGAGCCCGCCACCGACGATGCATCCGCACCTTACCGACAAGGCCACCCTCTCATCCGCCCCAATGCTGAACATCGGACTCTGGGGGTGGGGCCCACCCACAGCCGATGAGTTCGTTCGAAAGAACCAGGATCTCGAAGCCAAGCTACGCGAGCTGGGAGGGATGAAATGGCTGTACGCGCAGACCTACTACTCGGAAGACGACTTCTGGAGCCAGTACGACCGGGATTGGTACGATCGATTGCGCGAGAAATATAACGCGACTACGCTGCCCAGCGTATATGACAAGGTAAAAGTCGACTTGGAGGCGGAGAAGAGCGCGACGCAGGGTATATTGGGAGGTTTCTTCGCCAACAGATGGCCATTCGATGGTCTGTATGGGCTCAGAGCAGCCATCAGCAGCGGTAGCTACCTGCAGGCAAGGGCATCGACTTGGAGATCGAAAGGCTGACCATGTCGGTTGGACATAAGGTGGTGGGTTGCCTCGAGCTACAGGGCCTCTTTTGAAGTTGAAATCCACGCAGTCAACCTCGTGCGAGCATGCGGAGAAGAATCACCAGCGGACGAAGCTTGTGTCTTCCATATAGAATATCGATTTTAGCAGTCACTATTACATCACGAGGGCAATAAGCTCACATGCGAAAAAACCCCCAATTTCCCAAGCATCTTACAAAGTATATTGTACACATCTGGGGATGACTAGCTTCGACATCCAACGTCTCTGGAAGCTCGGCCGGAAACTCGTCTATCTCTAACCGTCTGCAGAAAGGATCTATTTGCGAATTTTCACAAGCCAAAGGGTATACCGATGCACTGTTCTAGTGCTCCCTTCGGGACATATTTCCACCCGAATACATATCTCGACAAGGTCTTACTTTTGTTTTCCCCATCCGACTTCGAAAGCAACCTCGCTACAATTATTCCCATGCCCGAGTCGGACACACAAAAACATCTCGAGGAAACAGTCGGTTGCCCGTCTGGTAGGAACAAACCCACCTAGCTCACACACAAACAGATGCTACAAAGCCAAGGAAATGGGGTCCGCAATTTTGGAACGAGAATATCGTTCTGCTATGGTAGAGTGTATATCTCGTTGGTGCCGAGACGGCCTCCCCCACCCCCTCCCCCCACAACAAAAAGGTTTAAGCAATGATGTTTACTTGTCATACGCGATATAATCGATGTTATCTAAGACATCAACCCTAGTCGTCTCGAATGACGAGAATTTTATCTTTCTCCGTTCGGGGCGGAGAAGATTTGAAGATCTTAGAAAGGGTGTCTCACCTCCGCTGACCACACGGGCTATTTTTCCTCCCTAGTCCCATCAATGTCGGAGAATGGATCATCCTGTGCTCACACGCCGCTATTGGGGGCTGAAGAACATAGGTATTCCCCTTCAAAGATATGAACGTCATCCAACTGACTCACGGAAGTAAAAGAGAGGTTGATGGCTACATCTACTTACACGACCCTCTTGTCCAAATTCGAGCGTTCTACCAATAACGTTTCACAAACCCGATGACCCCCGGGCTGCGAAGATACCACTCGAAAATACAACTGGAATTGTAGAGCCGCTTTGAAAAGGGCCCACCAGGCACCTGCGCAGCATATGACACCATGATTAGTCTCGTCCACGATCTCCACGCTCCGCATCGGCACGCCAACTCGACGGCCGTGACCATTCTTTTTCATGAGACACATCATGAGGATTTGGCAGACGGGGTGGGCGCAGCTTCTGTCAACCGCTCATTTTGAGACATTGCGCGGGATGTTCGCCTGTCATCCCGTGCCAAGCTTAAGAACTACGTGTACCAAGAACATCAACGGCGTTGAGATTCGGATCTTGATGGGAAAGCTACAGTGTCAATCTCGGGCAGCAGACGAGCCATGTGAGCAACCTCTTGCCGCTGGACCGCCCCTGCTGGTGATATAGCTTCGGCCAAGACTGTTCAAGGCTCGTTGCGCTGGGGGCGGGGGAGGGGGTTGATAATGCGTTTGATCATGAACATGGTCATGATCTTGAGCGGGAGATTGCTATCTAGAAGGGCTCATGTGGTCGGTCAAAGCGAGGATCTGTCGTTGCCTCCCGTGTCAGCGTGGCCTTGTCTGTCTTTGAGTATAAAGAGGCGATGCCGGATGTTCAGGAAAACGCAGTCATCTCATCGTCGTCCCCAGACGAAACACGTACTTGAGAGTAGCATCTTGCTGTGGCTGGACCAAGCTTTATCATCGACATGCGTACATTGTTGATAACCCTGGCCTTGTCGCTTGCGTCGTCGAGGCTGAGCTATCCGCTGGAGCCAGAGTCGTGGGATGCCTCTTCCAACGGCCTCAACAAACGTCAACAGCGCTCCCCCGAGGATTGTGCAGACCCCAACCAAAACCCCTCGGCGGACTGCTGGACGACCCTCGGCGTCGATCAATACCTACAGGATTGGATAGCCAACAACTCGGCCGCCTGCAACGAGGGCGACTTTTCCGGCGATGGGTTCGCGTCCTGTTATCAGCAGAAGGTCGGTCGGGGCGAGCTCCTGGGCTTGCGGTGCGACCAGGTCCAGATCCAAAGCTGCCGATCACCGGGCAATTTCTCCTCCTACACGCCCCAGGAATACTACGTCCTCTACAGCATCTTCGGGATCTGGCAATACTTCAACTCCATCTACTTCGCCTCCGATTTCGCCAACGGCATCGCCTCCGACCGCGTGGGTGCCATCGTTTCCGGCATCAGCCCCATCGAGAGCAACACTGCCGCTAGCATGGCCCTCAGTGTCTTGACCGCCGCCTTCGCTTTCCTCTCCCTCCCCGCCGACGCCGTGGTCGAAGGTGCCACCTCCGCGCTAACCTCGACCGTGCAGGGTACAGTCGTCGCGCTGCAACAAGCCCCCGGTGTCCTCAAAGCCTTACAGCAGCCCGCAACGGTGGAAGGGCTGTTCAACGAAGTCAACGCCATCGAAGCCACCCTCGCCAACCTGATCACCGCGTTCCAAGCCAACATCGCCAACGCGCTGGCGGCACTGCAGAACGACGGCAACGGCGTGCGCGCCTTCGCGGCCAACGGATCCTTCATGGTGCCGCCAGCGTCGCTGAACGCGTCCACGGCCATCCTCACCCAGCTGCTGACGACGTACATATCCTCCCAGGCGGCGCAGGGGGGCGCGCACCGCTACGAAATCGTCCTCCACCCCGGCGGGAACATCAACAACACCAGCCCCGGCCCGGGCGCGCTGAACAACGACACCTACGATTTCCTCGATCCGACCGGCGAAGGCCCGTCGGGCTCCGGCGTGCTGGCCACCATCCTCAACAGCGGATGGTCGACGCCGGAGCTGCTGCTGGGGGGCGCCCTGAACTGCTCCATCGCTACTGTGGAGGGGGACGGGGATCCATACCCGGGGCCGTCCGTGGACCCGAACGATCTCACGCCGCTGTGCGTCTCGAATTTGAATCTGGTCATGTTGGCGGTTCCCGACAGCAATGTCATCGCCGGCTGCGGCGGCTCGCGCCAGCCGGGTCAGCAGTGCACGACCCCTTATTCGTCGTTCTTGCATTCCAGGGATAAGGTGCAGGGACTGTCGCAGAGGGATTACCTCAGGCAGGTTGGGGACGAGAATGGGAGTAAGGTTGTTGATGGTTATCTGGACTCGATTGGCAAGTGAAAAGTCGAGCGATTTACTCGTAAGTAGTGATTCAAATTGCTGCTGCGAAGGCCTTGAGAACTGTAGATCTGATGTCTTTGCATATGGTTGTGACCTTGCGATGTCCATTTCATGCACGGGTAACACCAGCAGTGTTGCCCCTTATTTCAGGGAGATTTGCTCTATTCCGCCTTCAAGATACATATCTCAAGCCTCCTTCCACCTTTCGTGGACTGAGACCTCTCATCTCAACGCCATAGTAACAGCCTCCTATGAAATACAATTCTTGAACCGTCATATTGAAAGAAGACAAGAAGCAAAACGGCTCCTCGACAAAGGAATGGGGCTCGGCCCAATCAATTGATACACTTACCGGATGATATCCTGACCTTATTGCAACATTCAGCCTACAGCAGATATTCCACTTCCCCCTGGACTCTCTGCCCAAGATACCCGATCCATACCGACACAAACGGTAGCAACAATTCACAACAATCCAATGCCCACCCAAATGCGAAACGTAACTGAAACATATACACTGTTCTCATCCTCCGTCCCCTTCTATCTTCTCCCCCGGGTATATAGAACCGTTCTCGTTCCATCCATGATACTCGTGGCCCCACCCGATGCAGACAAGTGAGCTAGGCTATTGCTCCCGATCGTTCGTCGATCATCCCTCTATTCGTTCCCAGGGCCGCATCCATCCAGGATTGAGGATCGCATCTCCCGAATCTTCTGAATGAGCCAACACAGTGGCGGGGAGGGAGGCAACCGATTTTGCAGCTTAATCAGCCCCTCAAGGAACCTTGCGAACGACATAAGTGCGCGGGGGAATGCCGGGCCAAACATGCCTTATCGCTTTTCGTATAGGATTGAATGTTCTCCGGATTGTTTCTGAGGCTGTTATGTGACTTTTGTGTACTTTTGATAGGAGTAGAGAGAGGGGAGGGGGCAGACCCCAGTCCAATTAACCCGGGGGGGGGGGGAACGCTTCCCAGGTTTATTCGCCTAGGTGTAAAAGGGGAGGGGGAGCTCAGCCATTCCTCCAGCCGCAGACAAAAATGATATGATTCTTCCTCCAGAATATCGACGGAGACCCGGAAGGCAAACACGTCCCTGCGAAGGACTTGATCTTTGCAAAATAGGGAGGGGATGGGAGTTGATTCAGCGCGAATAAACCCCCCGGTCTGATACGAAAAAGCAGCCACCAATCGCCGCGTCGGCAATGCTTTCGTATGAATATGGGAGGCGCCAGATACACTGAAAAAAGGACCTCAGATGAGGGCTCGCAGATCGGGCAGATCGCTCTTGCAAAGATCTATTCATTTCTGTTAGTGCGGACTTTGCCCTTTTCTCCAGGATTTTGGGAAGGTTTTGGGATAAGCGGTTTTTGGAGCACGCGGAGCATGGGTAATGCTAAGGTACTTTGAGGAAATAAATAAAGTGCGAATTGTGTTGTTTCAAGGGTTGTGAGAAAAGCGTCGGGTGAAATGTTCACGGCCCCAGGGAAAGATATATCGGAAAGGAAGATCGATGGGTGCGGTAGACTAGAGAGGATGCATGTGTTGTATGGAGACGACAATCGTGAAGTGAGAGGCTCTTGGCGTTTTGTGCGTAGGGATAGGATGTTGTCGGACTTGGTATTTGCGGATGACATGGGTTGTTCAGGGTTGAGGAAACGAGAGATGTTCAGATTGCAACGTCCACGTGCAATAAGTACTCGTCTCGAGTGTTGGTTTCCTTCTATAAAGAGTGACGTCGATCTATGGTGGTGAATAGTATGGAGTATCGGTGGTCGTAGAGGGATGAGCTTAGACAATATGGGACGAAAATGGTAGTAAAATTATAGATCAGCATCTAGACTTGATTGGCAAGTGAAAAGTCCGAGCGATCAGTTCGTGAGAAGAGAATGAACATGATGCTGCGAAGGCTTCAAGGCTCTAGATCTGGTGTCTTCGCGTTATCTCTTAGCCTGTCGACTGTGACTTTGCGTAATTGTATGCGCTTGACCCCAGACATCATCATCGGTATCTTCATGAGACATTCGCACACTCGTTTGGTCTAGCCAGGGATCGTCCCAAATTCTGTCAAAGAGTGACGAACATGCTGTACCGAAGCGGCGGGCGCGGGACGATACGACGTGAGGGAAGAAGATGGTGGCACAGAGAGCTGTTTGTGGGTGATGACGATGTGGTAGAGAGTGTCATATCGGAGCGCGCACTGCAGTTCTCTTGTAATTCATCGAATGATTTTGGGCCAGGGTCTCTGAACCTCCGCTGCTGTGTCCTTCGACATCTTACTCAAAGCTGCTTCTACAGCTCTGTCTGGTACTGTAGGTCTGGTACCTGCTGCCTCCATGCAAGGAAACGGACGAGAAATGTGACGGCGCCACTGAGTAAACCAGATTTTCGCATATGTGGATTGATCTTCGGGTAAGAGGTGAAGCTTTCCGTCAGGCGATATCACAATTGAATAGAATGCGTATTCCTCCATTGCCCCATTTGCGTCCGAGGAAATTGGTCAGACGTTTGACCACCGGCTCTTCGGGGTTGAGCATGCTTCTGAACGTTGCCCAGGCCGTGCACTCTACTGTGAATTGTAGATCTTGACGGCCCGCTTCTAGGGTATACCGTACTGGCACGTACAAAGGGATGTTGATATCAGCACCGCTCAATAATCAGCCCGTTACGAGAGCTTCCCAATTTGTGCCCATCTGATCAAGAGTCTTGTCATCTAAGTCGACGGTGCTGTCTGCAAGATAGCTGTATCCTGGCGGGTCTGATAGGCACGTTACAAGAAGTTGTATCGCCATGTAGTGGCGGTAACATGCACGAGCCTAGAAATAGTATGAACATGCCCTCTCCTCGTCATAAGCCCGTAGCATCAACTCAAACCGCCGCCGAGCTGTCAGGATCTTTCCCCCTACTACCCAAAGCTTCCCCGAGGGAAGCTGTCAACTTAGCAAATTCGCCTTTTATATCGTTGAGCATGCTTCCCCTTAGTACCTTCATCTCCTTTAGAAACTCTCTTCGATTGTTGTCTACCTTGTCGCACGCTTTCTTCTCGCTATTCACGATCCCTTGCTCAAGATCTGCCACCTTAAGCCCCCAGTCGGTGGTCATCCCCTCCAATTGGAACTTGCTTATCACTTGGTCCTCCGCCCTGTGTATATCCTCCATGGCTGGTAGCCTCTTGTCGGTTGCGCCATGTGACAGACAAGAGCCGATGCCAGTGAGCGAGAGGGGGTGGATGATGTAGGAGGTCATGACTAGGGAAATATAAGTAGCAATCTAGTAAGATAGAAAAGAAACTTACAATCCATCAAGTACGTATGTATCCACTCCGCTGTACTCATGGGTCGTGAGGAAGGGCAGGTCGCTCCGTTCATCGTGACAATGTTGGTATGTTGTGAGGTAGGTTGATATGTAGTATCGAAGCAGTGGTGTGAATGTGAAAGTTGTTGCTCTTCGTAGTCTGTGAATATATTTTTATATCTCGAATCTGTTGGATGTGAAGTGTAAGAAAGAAGAAACAATTTGGAGGAGAAAGGCTATCAATTACTCAGACTTAACGACATCTTGAGGAAAGGAAACTGCGAAGGATGGAAAATGATGTTGGATGTAAGGAAGTTGGTTCAAATGTGAAGGAAGGAAGTGAGAGAAAGATTAGAGTTTGTGTGGATGCGAAGCCCCGCCACAGAAAGCTACCAGGTTTGATGATTTCTATTCTTCTCTTTTTCTTGTTGGTACCAAAGCAGGGAAGCTGCAGATGTCGGTTGTTGATCATTCCATAAAGCATTGACATCACCTGGAGTAGGCTGAGGGATCAAGGTGCACTTTGGCGTGACTTCGAAGTGTATATTTCTGTCAGAAAGGAGGGTCTGGTCATCGCACATTACCTTAAGTAAGACGTGGAGTCGGCGATCTTCTGTGTGGAGATAATATTTTCTGACACGGACAAGACTCTTGAAACAGCGACAAGTGTGAATAAGACCTCTCTGCGATATACTTACCTAGCACCAGGTCTGCAACACAAGGTGATGAGCGCTTACTCTTCAGCCCAAGGATCAAGCATATAGTCAATGGAGTCATCTGATCGCGGAGAAGGGTAATTGAGAGATGCCTCCAGCAGCTCCTCGTAGTATGGGTGCGGGTCTTTGGGCCTTGACAGTGTAGGTTTCTTGCGCTCAAATCCGTTCCCCCAGCCGCCAAACCCCCAGGGTCTTACTGCCTTCAAGAACGTAGCTTGCACGTTTGTCAAAACGGCAAATTCATCGTTGAAAGCGGACCTCCAATACCAGAACGAGTACTCATCCACTGCACCGTGAGCTGATAAAAAGCTGACCATCGTTCTGATCGCGGGGTTCTCTCTCAAGACCCATCGATAGAAAGAATGCTTGATTGTTGATAGAGGCGTTGCTTCTAGTGTCATTCTGCGAATTAGACCACCGTTACGATGAGTAATCCGGGGATATAAAAGATGGTTCACATTGACGCCTTTCGTTAAGAAAAGTGCTGCCAAAGTCTTCCAATCATCAATCATGGGCCCAACTACTTGAGGATCTGACGTCTTGAACCTTGAGTCGGAAAATGTTTTCACACTTCTGATTACAAGCTCTATCGAGGCCCTGAGCACTGTTGCCCATGTAAGGTCAATGTCTGCAACCTGTAAAGCATCCTCTTGAGGAGAGGTTGCAAGAGGGGCTATAAAATGACCTTCAAATTGTAAGCAGTCGATCAGGATCTTCTGCAAGCCTAGAAATCGGGCAGCTTGAGGTCTGGTCCAAGTGCCACCGTAATCATCACTCTCCGAGCAAGTCAGATAATCCAGTCCGAGGATCGCGCAGTATGATAGATATCTTCTACGGCTGTAATGAGCTCCATGTAATTTCACCTGCGACTTAACGTAGGCATAGCAGCCGAAGAAAGCTGCAAAGCCAGCGGTGTCATGAAAAGGTAGTTTCTCGCCGCCTATAAAAAACGGTGCCGGTTCAACGCTTGCAGAAGACAGCGGCGGTTCGTCGTGGCTTGCATAGTCGCGCCTCGGACAGGGTCTGCAGCTAAGGCTCATAGTCGTGTTCAGACGCTGCAGCAGTCTAGAAGTGTGCTCAATAAGGTCTGACCAAAATTCATGTTTGCAACGAGGAGGGAATTTGTTCAACTCGAGGCATCCCATCAGCGGGTTTTGTACCATGATCCGAGACGTAAAATTTAACAATCTCACTGTGCATTGCTCCGGGTGATCCATCTGGCAGATCATAACTGGCAGCAGACCCATTACACCAAGTCTACCACAAGATAGCGCCTCAGAGGCAGGCGCCGACCCATCTATTATATCGGAGAGTCTGTGGTGATTTCGTAAGAATTCGAACGCGGACCTATGAATGAACTCCACGCGGCGAAGATGGCGCGAGACATTTGCTTCCTCCCGATTTGTTTCTAGGGAATGATAGAGGTTGGTCACGCCAATATATAGCTCTCTGCCAATCCTTGTTTGTCTGTCCCTCTCGATTTCAACAAGCCCTCCGCATCGTGTAATGATACGCGTTTCCAGACGGCCACATGCGTGATTCAACTCTGCTAGTTCGGGCTCGGCGAGCGTGTCACTTAAGGAAGCAACGTGCACTGGTTCTGTGGCATACTTGAGATGTAGCAGTGTGACTTGGTCACTTTCTATACCTTTTTGGTGTTCCATAAGTATCTGAAAATATGTCGCAGCATCGCTTAAGTAGCTTTGATCTAGCTTGGTCAACATGTGTTCGTACATTCCCTCAATCGTTTTTGGCATGCGGACCAATCTCCTCGATAATTCGGAAAAGGAATCAGCATTCATCACACCCACCTTGATGTCCTTTATGGCCAGACTTGCCCAGAGGAAAATGCCTCGAGACTCAAACGCTATCGAACTTATAAAGGGAGCACAATCGAGTTTATCCTTCGAAAAATGCCTGCTCATCAAAGGATATAGTTCTGCATGAGCTGTTTTTGAAATGTCTTCCAAATTCAGTTCCTGCAGCCTCAATTGAGGAGAATTGGCAAATCCTTGTTGAAAGATATGTTCCGGACGACTAGAGACGCAAACTCTGATCCGCGAGGTCTGAGCAAGAAGTCGAATTGTTTCCAGCAAATTTTCTCGGTATTCTCCACTGAATTCGTCCAGACCGTCAACAACGAAGCAAAGACTTATAGACGACGGTTTATGAGCGAGGAAGTGCCGGAAGGTAGCTTCCAAGCGTGCTACAGTCCATGCTTGCAGAGGTCCACATGAAACGTTCTGTTTTTCCATCAACGTAGCAATAAGGTCTCCATTTGCGCTTGCAATTTGGTACAACAACGACTTAAGAAAGCCCGCATAATCGTGCTGCTCCGGCGTGCCCAGTGCCCAGAAAAAAAAAAGAAACCACTAAAACGTCAGTCCCGTTCGCCCAATTTGTCGCTGCCGGCGATGATCCGGATTGATGGGAAGAATGGAATCGATTTGACAAGTACTTCATGAGTGTCGATTTGCCGGACCCAGGCTTACCACTGAGCCAATATACATCCCCCCCATTCTCCAGCCAATGAGCAAAGCTGGAACCCTCTTGCCACTGCGTTATTGTTGAACGGCCAGCCTTGCAAGGTACACTGAAAGCCTCATTAGGCTCACTGAAGATCCAGTGACAAGTCTCATGATGAGGTTCAACGATGTCAATCTGCCGCTTGAACATCTCGGGAAAGTAAAGGCTTTGTTTGAAGTCTTCCCATTGCTTTGTCATCTCTCCTTTTCGAGTATGCATCACGAAGTTGCGTTCCACAAGCTCCTCAAAAGACCGACTCAATGTGGGTAACAAATCTGCTACCGTTCTGTGACCTTGCTCCAATCCAGCAGCCAGGTTGCGGACTTCGAGGCTAAGACTTGCAAGATTCTGAGATTGTAAGATATCTTGAGCGTTCAACCGGGCGAGAATGGCGGTGTTCAGGAGCTTCTGGTATTCGTCAAGTTTGGCCCCCAAGACGCCGAGCTTCCTCGTCTTGAAGATCGAATGGAAAGCCTTTTTGCAGCTTTTGCGCCACGCTTCCCCTTGATGGATCTTCAATTTCCCCAGCTCGTCCAGCAGCTCATCAGCTGTTTCGGTACATCTCTTCGATACATCAATCAATTGCCGATCTTGGTACAAGCTTGGGGATGGTACTTGACTTGAAGAGGACCTCAAATGCGCGACGGTCTGGGCTACCAAAGGCAGTCAGTCTTAATGGTAGCATAGAAGTGCTGGTTAGAGACTTTACACAAGCGACTGGCTACGTCTTCTGTATCCTGGTGCTGGGCAAGAGAGCCATTCTTCCATAATTCGTGGCATCTCGAAAGGACTTCGAAGCCCATAGATGTGACCTGAAGGACACCAGCGGCGAGACTGAATGCGGTGACAGGGTCCATGGTCGTCAAGGATCGTAAGACGAAGCTCCAGTGAAGGGTCAAGAGCAGCAACCTAGAGACAGATTCTTCGACCAGAATGCCGCTTCAGTCCTTGGATTTTGTTTCTGTGACTTTGGAGAAGAAACAAGGCTTGTTGCAAATACGATGATGACGATGTGGTTGCTGGGAGGCCTGTGACATCTAAGAGTCCACTCTTTACGACAGCGAGGAAGGCTGATACTCAAGGTTCGAGCAGCAAGGCTCGTGTCCGGCAAAGCACAATATTGTATCATCGGAAGCAAGCATTATCGCGCCAGACTGACGGAAAGATGCAGCCCTCGGCAGGCATAGCCTGCAGAGCGTTGATCATTTGATTCGACCGGGCCATTCTCGTACCCTCAAGCCACTCTCGGTGAGTTTCCTCGGTTGTGGCCACGTCCATACAGAAAGATATAGTACGTCCCGTGAGCCTCTAGTATACCAACCAAGAGTCTGAGACATTGATGATAATGGCCTACTGGCGATGATGGACTAATGGCAGTGTGTCTAAGTGTCCTAGGATTCCAAGGAGTCCTTCCCTAACGGCCCTAATAGGCGAATTCTAAAAGGGTTGAGCACCCCAACAAGATATGGGGGTTTCTTTGACGCCGGTGAAAACAATTCGGACGGCTGCATGCATTGTCCAAGAACTTAGCGAATGATGAGAGGGTATTTGTTCTCGTTCAGTGGCGCCAGGGTTGGTGCGCTGGCCATCAGGATCTACGCGTAGGCTGGCTGATATGGTATTAGCATACTGCTATTTTCTGTTTGTATCTTCTTGAGCACTTTTTACTCGCCCTGCAAAAGGTGAAAAAGAACTCGAAGAATCGTTCAGAGTGCTTGGGGTGGTGTAGAGAGGCTAAGTGCGGGCGGCGGCGACCGCCGTGACAACTTCTGAGGCCCCCGGGCGTCACCGGAAGTGGGGCGCGTCTCTTGCATAAGAAGGCAGATTGCTCCTGAATTGCAGACGAATATCGTTCCACTCTTCCCAATCAAATACACAATCAGGCTTGGAGACCTAACATCGATTCTGCAACTGCAACTAGTTCTTCACAATCGATCAAATTCGACACCAGCAAACACATATCGTGCTTCCTTAGCAGACTTCTCTTATCATGTCTTCTCCTCATGGACTTTCTGTCAAGCCTGTCTCTTTATCTGCATCCAATGTCGATTTTGGCGCTGTCATTGACAACGTAGACGTCGAGCACCTGACCGGTAAGTGAAGATCTGAAATGTTCAGAAAGGGATCAGACAGAGAAAGCATCGTCTTGTGATGAAGGGAGCACTCCGTGGATCGGTAACCTCCTGAGTAAGTATGCAGCTCTTGGAAAGTATTCTCCGGATCATACTGATAGTTACGATAGATGATGACTTCGCCGTGATACGCGAGACCCTGTACAAAAGCCAGGTGGTCGTCCTCAAAGGCCAAGCCAAGTGCAGCCCCAGAGCCCAATTTGAGCTCACTCATCGTTTCGATCCGGAAGCTCAAGGCTACGGGCATGGCAAGACTCTCGACGCCAAACGCAGCATCTTGCACCCAGATCTCAAGACCGTGCCGCATCAGCCCGAAGTCCAGATCATCGGCAATGGCTTTGTGCCTGAGTACGAAGGGTTGAAGAACATCAAGCTCGTTCACCCTCACCACCGCAAGTTCCACAAGGATCCCATTCCTGAGGCGGATGACTTGACGCACACGCGCTTCTACCGCTGGCACATCGATGCAGCATTGTACGATCTCAACCCACCGAAAGTCACCACCCTGATGGCTGTGTCGGTACCGAAAGGCCGCACGCAGACCTTGCGCTACGATGACAGCACCAGCGACGAGATGAGCGTTCCCTTGGGCACCACTGCTTTTGTCAGCGGATATCGCATGTACGACATCCTCTCCGAAGAAGACAAGGACTTTGTCCGCACCAGCCGGATCGAGTACGCCCCTCACCCCTACATCTGGATGAGTGCCGCCAAATCTCGCTCGGACGGCCTTGGCCTCATCTCCGACAATGTCGAATTAAATGAAACCGAGCTACCACTCATTGATCCGGCCAAGGTGCAGATCCTACCGATGGTCTGGAGAAACCCAGTCACAGGCAAATTGGCGTTGCAGATGCATCCGTCTGCAGTACGCAAGATCCATTTGGAGAACGGAGACGTAATTGACAACTTGGCTACCGTGAGAGAAATTGTACACCGGCTCCAGAGGCCTGGGATCAGTCCCGACTTGGTATATGCTCATGACTGGGAGGAAGGTGATTTGGTGCTGTTCAACAACCATGGGGTGTTGCATTCGGTCGTCGGTGCCTTTGCTGAGGATGAGGTCAGGTTGTTCAGGCAATGCAATATGGCTGCGAGTGAGCCTCCCATGGGACCCAACATGGTCGTTGCAGCTGCATGAAGATCTGAACCTGCTGTGACTTGGAGGTTCTAGCCTGTGGATATGCTCTGTCAGAGGCTCTTTGGATTGACACATGTTTGGTATTGATCTATATAGCAAAATACATGAACTGATTTTGTTTAATAGTGAAACGTACTCTCTTCTAATGCTACCAAATTGCATGCAACATAATTCTTAACCCCCTTTTTTTATGTAAAAAGATTGAATGCAGGCTTTCCAGGGCCCACCGTTTATAGCCGTTATATACCCGGTCAAGCCCACCGTTATTCCCGCTATAACGGCGAAGCTTATCCCCGCATTCATCAATTGTATGGATGGAAGACCGAGGAGGGAGCACGACGCTCTTTGTTCCACCTTCCACCACCGATTGGAACACGGTCTGCAAGCGGTGATCAGGTAGTACAAAATGCAAGCCTTTGGTAAGTCCATCGACCCTTTCCCCCACGATCTTTTGATCTCAGAATACACTCATGCCATCCTACTCCCTCAAGCTCCCCTCCATCCTCGAACATCCGCTGATTCCCCCATTGCTAGTTCCCAAAAACCGCCGGGTATGCATCTCCATTTCCTCCTTCCCTTCCCCCTGATTGAAACCTCCAAGCTTTCAAGCGTTCCGCAAGCCTCTCGACCTTTTGACTTTTATCCTTTCCACATCGCGAGCCTAAAATCCTCCCCACATCTCAAACCCCCCCCAAAGCTCAACACCTCGCTAACCCTCCCTCCTCCCCTTCCCCAAGAATAGCCCAAATTCCTCCTCGACCTCACCATCCACGACCTCAACAACGTGCCCCTCGTGACAGGAACCTGCTACGTGAAATGGCACCTCCCCTCCTCCACCTCCGCCGAGCACCGTGGCCACACGCCGAAAGCGCTGATCCGCGAGCACAAGGTGCACTGGTCGTACCACCGGAACCTCCCCGTCCGACTCACCATCGACAAGCACAACGTTCTCTGCGACAGCTGGGTGGAATTCGAGGTACTGCAGGAATACACGGCGCGGGAGCGGATCTTCCTGGGGCGGGTGAGCGTGAACATTGCGGAATTCGTGGATCAGGATGACGGGGAACCAACAACGGCGGAGCCAACGCCGCAGCAGCCACCATCACAAGGCGAAGGAGCGGCAGAAGAGAAGAGGGAGCGGGAAAGGGAGACGACGGCCGGGGTGGGCACAAGCCGGCGCTACCTGATGCAAGATTCCAAAATCAACTCGACGCTGAAAATCGGGATCCGCCTGCGCCAGACCGAGGGGCCCACCGATTACACCGCCCCGCTCCTCAAGACCGCCAACACCTTCGGCGGCATCGCGGGGATCCACGTCGGCGTCGGCGTCGGCGGCGGGAGTACTGCGGATCAGGCATCCGGTGGTGGCGGCGGCGGCGGCGGCGGGGCGGATGGCGGCGAGGATGGGAGCACGATGCCGAGCATGTCGTCCAAGGCGCAGGAGTCCGGGAAGACGCAGGATATGTACCGGCAGAACCTGGCGGCGAGCTGGGCGGCGCAGGCGGGGGAGTTGCCGCCGGATCAGTGCATTGAGGATATCTTTGCGGGGGGGGATGGGTGGGCGGATAAAGGTGCTGGTGTTGCGAAGGGGTCGGGGTTTGCTGGTGGGGGAAGGGGCCCGAGTGGGAGTATGGGCACGGATGATGGGGAGAGGACGATTAGAGGCCATGAGCGGAATGCGTCGGGGGCGACGTTGAAACCCTCGAGCCAGGGACGACATCATTGGCGACGGCATTCGCGTGAGAAGCAAGCCTCGGGTACATCTGGCAGCGGCAGCTGGAGCGGGACCACTGCCGTCCCTGACAGTGTCGGTGGGAGCGGTGCAAGCCACAGCGGCGTCACTGGAAGGACCGGCATCGAACAGCAAGTCCAAGCGCACCGTCGCCAAGCTAGCGGTCAAGATCCGGATCATTCGAAATGGGCACAGAACGTGCGGATGAGGGAGCTCAATGAATTCGAAGAGAGGGAAGATTTACGCAGTTGGGAGATTGGGGCGCCAGGGTGAAGCAAGGAATATGGATCTGGAAGAATCTTGAACAAAAATCAAATGGTGATCGCTGCCGCAAACAGCAACATCAGCGTCAGCAACTCAAGCGAGGCCGCCCAGAACAACGGCAAGAGGAAGACCCCCAAGCAAGAGCATGATGGCTGATCGAGCCATCGGGGGACGCCTCACGCTGACGCCCTCATCAAGAGGCGAGGAAGTCGCTCCACTGCCTTGAATTCATTACTGGAAGGCGGATACCCGCTCAAGGTGGTGCTCGATCTGCTCCTTGACAGCAGTGGATTGTATCCACGCATGGAAGGAGAATCGGCGGTGAATAGTTGAAAGTGAATGTCAGTCGCGACAGACACTGTGGAATCTGCAAGGCCATATGCTACGATCGGTCAAGAAAGTCGGAATCTAGGTCAATCTGCATGGAATGTATCCGCATGATTCGCACAATACAACAGACAAAAGCAAGCTACCTTATATAAAGCCAAAAAGCAGCTCATCTCGCACACACAGCACGCATATCATACAGCCCTTTCCCTGAACCCTCCACACATCTCCTCTCCCTCTCACATCCTGCCCTCTCACTTCTTCGCCATCGCAGCCTTCTTAGCAGCAGCAGGACTCTTCCCCGTCCCGCCCGTCACCTTCCCCGCCGGCTTCGGTGGCGGCGCTCCCCCGCCCACTTTCTTCTGCTGACTCGCCAGCCCCGCGGCGGCACCCATCTGCTTAGCAGCCTGGCTCTGATTCTTCATGATCTGCTGCTTCTTCGCCGCCACGGGGGACTTATACCCCGTGCCGCCGATCCCCGTCACACTCCCCCCTTTCAACCCTTTGCCCCCTGCTGCCCCCGCTCCACCTTGCTGTGGCTTCGGCGCAGCCGGCTTCCCCCCGGCACCACCACCACCCCTCTTCACAGCATCCAATTTCTTCTGCTTCAACGCACTGGCCGAGTTCGCTCCCCCGGCCTTGGTCCCCGCCGCAGCCTTGGATTGACTCCAACTGCTCGCGGCGCCGTAGGCGCGGGCCGCCTCTTTGGACTGGGTGAGCCCCAAGGGGTTGGCGGCGGTGCCGGTGCGCGGGGCGGTGGGGGCGCCGGTAGCGTCGCGGACGTAGTTGGCGGTGTCGTTGACGTAGTTGGCGTAGCCGTTGGCGGCGCCCGCGATGCCGTCGCCGACGGAGCGGCCGGTGGTGGAGATGCCGTCGCCGACCTGATGGAAGAGGGGGCGGGGTTCAGTGGGAGAGGGAGGTTGGG
>MSTJ01000096.1:0-87367 GCA_001956345.1 Ramalina peruviana
CCCTCACCCCACTCCTCCTCCTCCTCGCTCTCACCCCCTTCACCCTCTCCCAAACCACCACAGCCACAACCACAACCCCCTCCCCCTCCCCCCCTCACCACCCCCACTCCCACGCCTCCGCCCTCTCCGCCCTCCGCGACGCCGACGCTTCCACCCTCTCCTCCCTCCTCGCCAACCCCACCTACGCCTCCGTCTCCGCCTTCCTCGCCACCCAAACACTCGTCCCCAGCCGCTCCCTCGCCCGCGAGGAAGACGCGTATTTCCGTCTCGTCGCCACGGGCGGGGCGGCGGCCACGGAGGCCGAGAGCCCGTTCATAACGCAGCTGCCGAGTGAGTACCAAGGGTATGTGGAGGGTGTGGCCAGTGCGGTCGCGGCGGCGGAGGGGAGCGAGAAAGTGGTGGCGGGGAGCAGTTTGGGGAAGGAGGCAGTGGAGACGGTGGGGAAGGGGAAGGGGTATGGGTATGGGAATGGGAGTGGATTTGTGACGGGGACGGGCGCGGGGGTGGGGAGGGCTGAGGCGACGGGCGGCGCGGGTGGTGCAGCAAGAGGAAGTGCGGCGGCGGCGAATGCGACGATGACGGGGGTGACTACGGGGGTAGCCACGGCGCCGGCGACGAGTCCGCCTGCTAGTCGGCCTAGTGGGAGTGGAGCGATGGGGATGAGGGAGGTGGGTGTTGGGGCGTGGTGTATGGGGATGCTGGGGGTCGGGGTGGGGGTTATGATGTTGATGTGAGTGGTGAGGGTGACGGGCACAAGCATCGTGGGTGTTCTTTGTGGGCTGAGAGCGAAGCATATGGTCAGGGAGTTTGGTGGATCATGGGATGAAAGGAACGGGATAGAGATAGAACCCAGCAAGGCATCGAAAGAACGTCTTTGAGGTCTCATCTGTTTGCATTTGCGTCTGCATCTGGCCCGTGACCGGCCTGTAATTTCTCATCATTGGATGTTCGAAATGCGCAGTCATGCGAGTCTTTGCTTATCATCTGTCCCTCTTCTTCCAATCGATGAGGAAATCGATAATCGTGATTATTGCAGCTGTACTTTTGGACGTTCCGAAAGCCAAAAGATAATGCGGGAGAGGGCAGGGCCCCAGAATAATATTCAAGTCATTCCAGGCCTGATTGTGGACCCATACCATTAAATTTTCAACCCATTCTGAGCCCAAATGCCTTGTAACTCTCCTGTCGAAGCGCTCGCGATCTTGACTCTTTGCAGACGCTGGACATGTACATCATGTCACCATCACCTGACTCCCATCTCCCCCAGAACCACCTCAAAAACCGTTGGAATCGCAAGCATATCACTCGTTGAAAACAGAGCACGTCGCATCGATGGTGCTGTGCTTCATGAGAATTTGCGTACGCGATCAGCTACTGTAATGAGGAGGGGAGGACAGGCACACTGGGAGCCAGTGGCGAAGTATATTCGCGGACATGATTGCTGCCGGTAAGTTGAAGACCTCCCGTGCCCGAAGAGCTGCGGTGCCGGAGCGAAGATGGGGGGATTTTTTTCCAGTATCACTGAGCAGATATTTGAAAGCGTGTAGATGGAAACCATCAGAGCTGACGGCATTGACTTTTGTACCAGAAGTCGGCTGTTGTCGGGAAGCATCGATCCAGATGGAATTGTCAAGCGGAAGGAAGCCGATGGTCTTGGAAAACTCAGACGGACTAGCATCGTCATAGGTCGAGAGGATGTTGGGATGGGGAGAGATATGGTGTGCGTCAATAGAAAGGTTGGGAGTTCATGCCTTTATTATCGAAGCTTGGATGCAGCAAGCAAGATGAGGAAGTGGGGATAGCGTTGTGCTGAAGGCTCGAGAAATTGTTGAAGAGTATGATAAGATGAGCACATACATCGGAGAAAAGCATTCCTCGAGCATTGAACAGAAAAAATTGATTTAGCACATTGATAATGCTGTGACAGGAAGCAAATGAATTGGCTGGTCGTTGAGTTGCATCGAAAGTGTTTATGATTTCACTCCACTTAGCGTCGAAGCGCATCACTGAGATGAGAACAAAGTGAAGCAAAGGGCCTCTAGACACCCGAATAACGCCCTGAACGTATGAGAATGGATGGATTGGATACGTGCTGTTTTGTAGTCATGATATCAAGCAGATTAGCAAAATTCGGACATTGAAAAATCTGACCATTTTGCATCTGGTCGTGAGGTGTGTTGGGCAGTGGATTTCTGTATAACCTCACAACCTTTCGACGCTGGAAGTCTGAGAAAACCCAGAAGGGTAAGGTGTCTGGAGGGGTTCTTCTTCATCACCGCGGTGGTGGTGATGGTGGTGATGGTTGGTGGTGACACTTCGCAAGAGGAAAAAGGGGTTACCGAAGATCTGCCGAGGTTGAAAGAAAATTGATTGGGAAGAATGATAAGTGCAATGACTTGGACGTGGATGATGACAAATGATAGATTGATATTATCAAGAATTGTAGGACTCAAGTCTGAAGACAAACCGGCTAGCCAGGAGTCGATATTTTGAAATCATAGCATCAAAAGACCGCCCATCAATCCAGCCAGACCCGCAAAGCCGGCAACGCACCAAGCACCTAGATCAGCTACCATGCCGATTGCAGCAGGGTTCGAGGTCTTCGCAGCGGCACCACCGCTGGTACCGCTGGTAGTAGTCCCACCTCCGGTGGATGGCGACGTAGTGGCCGCGCTGCCCATACCAGTCGTCATAGCCGTGCCCGTTGTCATGGCGCCACCAGTCGCTGGTGAAGTAGTAGCAGCAGCATCGCCACCGTACGTCTGGGTATCATCGCTCCCCGCCGTGCTTGTATAATCTTGAAGACCGCTCTGTGCAGCGGTGAGCTCACTGATGTCCGAGGATAGGTCGCTTTGCACCACTTGGCCAGCTTTCTGGTACAGACTCTGGGCATAGCTCCGCAGGTCTGATGGGAGGATGGAGAGGAAGGGCGCGGGTGATGGGGAAGGATTGCCGGTGGCGAACTGGGCCGCATATTCTTGCTGCTGGTCTAAGATGGAGAAGGGGCTAACTTCGGTCTGGGTGGCTATGAAGGCCGAGAGGCTTTTGTAGGTCGGGTTGCTGTTGGCTGCGGCTTGGATTGAGGAGGCATCGGCCAGGGCTTTGCTATAGGCTGGGTCGTCCGAAGAGTCGGTGCCCACGCCGAGGCCTGCATCGCCGCCAGAGTCGGAGGAGTCGGAGGAGCCGGTGGTGTCATCTTGAGGGCGGGCAATGGCGATGGAGGGAAGGGTAGTCAAAAGACTGAGGAGGAGTGCTTTGTACTGCATCTTGATATTGAGTTGGTAGTGTTAGGTCAAGTTGAGCTGGATGGTCAAGATCTGTGAAGCGAGAATAGACGAGAGGGAGAAGGAAACAAGGGGAGGGTTCGCGGCGCTCATATACACATGGTGCGCCATCAAAGATGATGTTAGTTAAACGGGAAAGTAAAGCTCAGGCATCCAAATATCGCAAGGCTGCGGCTGAGTTGTCTTCTGTGCAGCATATCATTCGTTCGACGGTTACATCGGGGATATTTAGAGCACTGTTGGATGCTCTTGGTGAGTTGGTGTGAAGAATCATGAGGGGAATTCGTCCATCGTTGCGCTGCTCGACCTGTAGAAACGAGGCAGTAAGATGAGGATTTCTTGGTCTTCCCTATTGAGGGAAGGTTGAACTCGTTTAAGCTTCCTTAGCGTGGGCTGCAGTTTCAAATCCGCCTGGCCGAAGTCTAGCATCTCGAAGCGAGATTGGAGCTTGGATGCCTGACGAATATCAAAATGACCCTTTCGGCGAACATATTTTGATCCTTGTGATTATACAAATCTCTTCACAGAATCTGTGAGTAAATCATGAGAAATACAAGGAGCCTTATGCTGAGGTCTAATGGATTCAGGTACTTTGGTATATGAGGCATCCCTTCGACTATTCTCACATTTTCAATGGAGAGAGTTTGTGCCTCCAACAGATGACTTTGTTACTATTTTGACTATTTTGACAATGTTTGATTCACGAGTCCTTGCCTTCGAACCCTTTTTGTACTCTCCATGTCTTCTTTCTTCCCGCAGGGTTGTGACGCGCTCGTAACGCAAAGCGTCTTGCGTGAATGTGAAGCAAGTGAAACAGGATGTGGCTGCAGCTTTTCAAACATGAACGGCTGAAGCGTCCTCAGGGTTCTGTGCGGTTTGTATCCTTGTCTTTCAGCCCATGAATATTCCGTGCCGGCAGATCAGGTTGTGGAATTTTTGCAATGCGTGATGCCAAAGACTGAGCTCTACTCGAATGTCAGCTTCGACAATAAATTCAACTCTATGCCTCTCTATGCCTCCCATTTGGTCATGGAGTTGACTATGTTTATGGAGCCCGTTGAATCGCTCTTCGCTGGTGCTCTCTCGTCATGATAGCTTTTGGACACTATTTTGCATTCTCTCTTCCATATATGCGAGTACACTCTATGTTCTCAACACCATTGATTACCAATTTTGCTCAGAGCTCTAGGATCCTTCAACTTAACGAGGGAGGTGTAGTATGTTTTAAATGAATATGATCACTGTGGTCATGAATGGGTACAACCATAGCCGACTTATCTTCAGGATTCGTGTGCTTTTGGGTCTCTGTCGCTGTTGGTTCTTCCTCGCGATTCTTCCAACTTCTCAAGGATACACTTCATTCGTAACATATCCAGTACCAGTGTATTTGCATCTTCTATTCGAGCTTTCAGCGTGTCTTTGACTGCGGAATGAGACTCGTGCGACTTCTGTGTCAATTGGGAAGGCGCACCCGTGCGAGTGTTTCCTTTGGAGACCATGACTCTTGCGCTTTGCATCTCACTGCGCTGCAATCTCGGCGTAAGGACTATGCGAACCATCATTATCAATCATTACTACCAAAAAGAATTATTGCTACAGTCTTTCGATGTCTATGACCTAGCTCAGAGCAACTGCAGCTCGTGCAATCATGTCTCCAATGTCCTCTCTGCTTGGCTACAAGCATCTCAGATCCTGGCTCCCACTCCCTTTCGCCTTTGCCGGCAACAGCAACAGGCCGTCTTCAATCGAAACAAAGTCGGAGGCTTCAAGTGCTATGGAGACATCACTCGACGTCTCAATCAGCAGCGCCCCGATCTCCCCTGTCCGCCATGCTCCCACACCAAGGCCACCACCACGCCAATCCTCTGTACTCACAAGCCGTCAGCCACGGACTTCCACGGTACAAGATCCAGCCATCAGCACGACCCTCAAAGAGAACGCTCTCCCTCCCTCTGTATCACGTCCCTCCAACCCCCCAAACACGACCTCACCACCACCGCCATCCTCAGCACCAATCCTCGCATCAAACCCCCTAGCATCCCCCCTCCGCACCCTCACCCGCTCCACCTCCGCCCGCCGCACCCTCTTCCCCTCCCGCTCAAGCATCTCTCTCCGCCAACGCACGCCCCTCCGCTCCAACCCCCACACCACCCTCCACCGCCCAACATCCCCATCCCCACTACCACCACCCCCATCACCAAAGTTTCCCCGCTACCTAGGCCGCCACCCCTCCATCGACAGAATCCAACTCCGCTCTCCCCGTCTGCCCGCCGTGCAGGAACAGGGGTCCCTGCACCAGCATACCACACCACCTTTACTCAGCCGACCATCGGCGCAGAGGCAGAGGAGCGGGGGGTCGATGTGTTATCGCAGCCCATCCCGCTCGAGCAGCTACCGCATTGTGGAGGATGGTAGGACGAGGTACTATTGTGGGGGAGAGGAGAAAGCCGGGTTCGTGAAGGTGAGGTCGGAGAGGCAGTTGGTGCTCCGGCATCGAGGCAAAGGGGAGGAGCAGAGGGCTAGCGATGATAGTGGGAGGACTACGAGGGGGGGGAGKGAGGTGCCGGAGGGGGAGGGRGGGTTTGGTGGGGATGGGAGTTGTGATGGGGAGGGTGTTGGGTTGCTGGGGGGGAAGAAGAGGGAGAAGGGGTTCAGGGGCAAGGTTGGCAGGTTGGGCAGGAGGTTAAGTGTGGGGGATCGGAGGGGGAAGGAGGAGGCGTGTGAGTGAGGAGGACGGCGGGCTGTGGATGGAGTTGGGTCGATGGGGAGGGAGTAGACAAATCAGGGCAGACTATTGGATGGTACGACCTGTTCTATTGTGGACGACGGGTACAAAGGGGGTATCACTATCATTACCATTATCATTACGCCTTCAAACCATGCGCTCACCAGGGTTTCCACTCCGTTCAAACATGGTTCTTCTTCAGATAGCGATTAAACCCCTCCCACGGTATTCGCCTGCGCTCCCATCCCTTTCAACCTCTCCACCCTATCCCTCTCCTCCCCCCTCCCCTCAACCCTCCCGAGGAATTCCATCCTGCCCAGATAGCTCCCCCCCGCTTTCTCCGCCCGATCCAACTCCTCCCTTAACCCTTGCCGCTCGACCTCGGCCTCCCAGTCCATCTTACTCTTCTCCACCGTATTGATCTTCTCCGCCCCTCGCTTCTTCCTCCCGGGCTTCCACGGCTCCACCTTGCTGGTCAGCGCGAGGGTCCCGTTCCCGCCGATGCTTGCGGGCAAGTCTGCGCGTGGCTGGGAGGGTAAGCCGGCGATGAGGCGGGTGGGGTTGGGATCGAGGAGGTTGTGTCGGGCTAGTGGGCGCCGGAGGGATGTTGTCGGGATCTTGCTGGCGGGCGCATGCGATGAGGTGTCGGATAGGGTGGCGAGGTAGGTCTGTGCCTCCTTGGAGGAGCGGGGGACGGGTTTGTACGAGGTGTGGGTTTCGCCGGCGAAGGTGTAGGTGTGGGGGATTTGGATCGTGCTGTTGTTGTTGTTTTCGGATGATGCGGTATCGAGGGTGGGGATATCTTTGCTCGGGGCGGGGATGGGGATTGATGGGACGTTCTCTTTGGTGGTGGGAAGGGGAGGAGATGGTGGGCGTTGGCTAGATGGTTGGGTAGAGGTTCGAGGGGCATTCATGCGGGCCCAGATGTCATCGATGTTGGTTGTGACGGCGGAAGTGGTGGTTGCTTGTTTCTTGTGAGATTCGTCTTGGCTGTTTGGCCTTACCGTCAGCATCTGTTTTTGAGGGGGAGGGAGGGTTTATCGACGGACCCGCCTCGTCCACTTCTCAATCGGACTCTGATGCCCACGCCTTCATCACCCTGGTCCTCATCATCCCCTTCTGCCCCAGCTCCATCTGGCTGCGGGCTATCCTTCTTGCCCTTGCCCTTGCCTGTGTTCCGCTTCTTCTTCTTGCCTTGGGCGATTATCCCTTCGTCTCCGCTTCCCATCTCAAGATCTCCATCAGCGTCGATCTTCCTCTTGGTTGGTTTCCCTTTTGCTTTGGCTTTAGCCGGCACTGCTTCACCTGCTTCATCACTCTCTTCCCCTGTGGAGGGGCTTGCTGAAGCATCAAAGTCGGAATCCGAGGCCGAATTGTATTCTTCGTCATCTTCGGGTGGAAGTGCGGGCGGCATTGTAGGGGCTCTGGAGAGATGATCTCGCACAAGGATTTTTCAATTCTGTTGGTTGTGGAAGGAGGAAATGTCTCGAGGGTCTGATGTCAATCCTTGAAGATGTCTTGGCAAGAGATCATTCACGTAGCCACGTGATCCACACTTCCCCAGAAAGGGTTAGCTCTTTGGCATTCTAGCTGACTGACAGCACATTTAGTTTTCAGCATTCCCAACCCTCGACTCTCACTCGCACATACTACTTATTCTTTCAACGAGCTCAAGTGATGCCCTGTACAGAGATTCAACTTTAATGAGGACCTTCCTGTCGAGAACATATTCGAAACATAGCATTCAGAAGGGTTTGATTGACAGTCACCTCGCTCGAGCCTCCTCTAACACCGTCGAAGTGAACATCTCTTTACCATCTCCTGGCCCCCTCAGGATTGAAAAGATACCCCACACCATTACATCATAATGTCAGGCCTTGACGTCGAGGCGCTCCTAGATTCGACTGCAAATGCAGCCCACAACAAAGATGAGGCTGGCTCCAAGGATAGGGACGACCGTCATAGAAGCGATCGTCATGAGCGTCACCGCGATGGCAGTCATCGTGACCGTGACCGCGATCGACGACACCGGGATAGAAGCCGAGATAGGCTGAGGAAGGACCGAGACCGGGATGGTGACACGGCCATGGAGAGTCCCCGAAGTGAGCGGGCAGAAGGTCATAAATCCAGACGACGAAGTCGGAGCCGCGACAGTGGCCGCCACTCACGCCGTCACAGGGACGATCCAGAAGATGACCGTCGAGGCTCTGGCGGCGACTATTACCGCGGCGGAGGACGTCACCGATCCCGATCCAGGTCCCCCCGTGGTGATCGCTACTATCGACCTGGTGGCGATCGACCCCGCCGCGAAGATGGCAATTACCGTGACAGGAGTCCCATTCGAGATCGTCGTAAACGCACGCCAAGCCCAAAGGGCAGATCACCAACCCCTCAGCCGACCGAAGACGAACGAGACAGGAGGACAGTTTTCGTTCAACAGCTTGCCGCTAGACTTAGGACCAAAGAGCTAATCTCATTCTTTGAAAAGGTCGGACCCGTGAAAGAGGCCCAGATTGTCAAGGACCGAGTCAGTGGGCGATCCAAAGGGTAAGGGCATGTTTGCATCACCCTGACACGCCGAGGCTAACCGTTGATAGCGTTGGCTATGTAGAATTCAAGCAGGAAGAATCAGTCGCTCAAGCCATTCAACTCACCGGACAGAAACTTCTAGGCATTCCCATCATCGCTCAGTTGACAGAAGCTGAAAAGAATCGGCAAGCCCGCAATCCCGAAGCCGCCAACACCAATCCCAATCACGTCCCTTTCCACAGGCTCTATGTAGGGAACATTCATTTCAGCATCACTGAGAGCGATCTGCAGAACGTCTTTGAACCTTTTGGCGAGCTCGAATTCGTGCAGCTACAGAAAGAAGAGCAAGGGCGTAGCCGCGGCTATGGCTTCGTCCAGTACGTCCCTCCATGCTACCTCCTTCAACACTGCTGACATGCTTGTGCAGGTTCCGAGATCCCACTCAAGCTCGCGAAGCTCTGGAGAAGATGAATGGGTTCGATCTTGCTGGGCGCCCCATCCGGGTTGGCCTTGGGAACGATAAGTTCACCCCTGAATCTACTGCAAACCTCCTGCAGAGATTTCATGGACAAGAGCACCAACGAACGTTTCAGGGTTCTGCCTTTTCCGGTCATGGTGGTCGCGGTGCTCAAGCGGGTGGTGGCAGCGGTGCCTTTGATCGCGCCGGGGGTCGCGACAATGAGAAAGGTGGCGGAGCCAGCGCACTGGACGATACAGATGTGGGAGGGGTAAACTTCAACAACTACAGCCGAGACTCTCTGATGAGGAAGCTTGCTCGTACAGATGATCCTGCCCCGGAGACCAATGGGACCGACCCACGCCGAGCTGCTCCCAAACCAAAGGCAGAAAACAAACCACTGCCAGTGAGCGTCAGCCAAGCCAGTCGATGTGTGCTGCTACGCAATATGTTCAACGCTGCAGAGTAAGATGCTCCTTTCCATCTTTCTGACTTGCAACTGACGTATTATTGATAGGGAGGAAGGCGAAGCTTGGATCAAGGAACTGGAGGACGATGTCAAAGCTGAGTGTAACGAAAAATACGGCAAAGTGGTTCATATCTCTCTAGATCCGAATACCCAAGGCGACATCTACCTGAAGTTCGACCGCGTCACTGGCGGCGAAAATGCCATCAAAGGACTGAACGGCCGCTTCTTTGGCGGCAGGCAAATCTCGGCTCAGCCTGTTGTCGATGCGGTCTACAGCTCGCTCTTCTCTCGAACCAGCGCGCTCTAAACGCATGCTGACTTGCGTATATCCAGGCCAGCTCATGGACTTCATCCTTTGGGCCATCTCGGACAGTTTGACAAGTGAGACCATCTGGGCACACTCATGGAAGATCTTAAGAACAGGGTATGCTTGCTCACTGAGTGGCAGGTGCCTTTGTCCTACCTACTCACTCAGCTCTGCTTTTCGCCAATGGTTTCGGTTTACATGCTTCTGACACGTATCCCACAGCGCACCGCGGAGTAATGTTGGGAAGGATGGGTTTGCTGAACAGCTCTACAGGTCCTGCCCCAAGTGGCATGTAATACAAGTGTCTCTTAGGACGCGACAGCGGAGATGTTAATCGTGCATCTTTATTTCTTTCGGAAGAGGGACCCGTGCAGACCTTGCATTGACTTCGAATGTCGTCTTCTAGCTTTGAAGGTGCCGCTGTGAACACCATGACGAAGATATCTCAAAGTTTCGATGTCGACAATTCTCAATCTATTCATTTTCAATTTGGTCTCCAGTCTCCACAATAATGCTTCACACTCGCGATGATAATGCCGCCAGCCTCGCCCAACCCGCCAACTTCAGGTCCATGCTCAAATCCGGCTCCATCCTCTTCGGAATCCAAAGTCGCATCCCATCCGAAGAAGCCACCCGTTTCGTCGCCACGCTGCCTCATCAGTTCTGCTTCATTGACAGCGTACATGCCCTGTCCTTGAACCCCTGCCTCCTTCTCCCAATGCAAAACTCTACCACTCTCTTGCTTCATGCTTTGACACTACCATACCCGATACTTCATGGCCCCACAATTACTAATATGCTACCTACAATACCACAGGAACACTGCCCCCTCAACCTCACTCTCCTGATCTCCCTCATCAGAACCATCCAATTCACATCCGCAGGCTCCATGGTTCCTTATATCCGTCTCCCGCCTTCCTCCCCCGCAGATCCCCACCACTATCCCACCGATCCTACCCCACATCCTCACCGCCGGCGGCGCCGGCGTCCTCCTGCCGCACAGACCGCCGAATAACCCCGCGCGTTGGCTAGGTCGACGAGGTTCCCATCGCCTCCCCCCACGCTGACCACCGCCACCACGATCAGAACTCCCGGCCCCCCCCCCTCCCCCCCGGCCACTCTTCAGCGGCCCAGCTCCACCCCCACCAACAGCCACTACATCTACGAAAACATAAGGAAAAGCATATTGCAATCGCGGTCCAGATCGAAGACAAACCCCCGGCGTCGAACATATAAGGGAGTATACTGTGCTGTTGCCGGTATGGACGGGGTTGAGGATAGGATCCCCAAATTTAGGCGAGGTGTTGAGGAAACGGGTTGGAGGTGGGATGGAGGACTGTTGTGCTGCAGATGGATGCTGAGGGGGTCGAGGGAGTGGGGTGGGGAGCTGGGGGGAGGGGAGGAGGGTGGTGAGGGATGTGGGGGGAGGCAAGACTGTCAGGGGAAAGGGGAATGCAAGGTTGTGCGGGGAGTCGTCATGGAAGGCAAGGCTATGAGGATGGCAGGGTCTGGAAGTGTAGGTGAAGGATGGATTCGCGAGGAAAAGGGCAAATTGGGGGAATGATCCTAATTGGGGTGTGCAGAAAGGTCAAGGATGTACGAGTTTGGATATCGCGAGGAAGAAATGCTTTGCCTCATGCATGACTATTTCGTATTGCTCGAAAGATGGGAACGGACGTCAGACTTGGATTTGAAGCAGCTAAGTTCGGAAACATCGGCAAAGTCAATTGCTCGTCTGTTTTGGATTTCCAAACAGATACTTTGCTTTGTTTCGAGAATTGGTATCCCGATGACAGGCTGACTGCCACGCTTCAGAGACACGAGGCATACGAGTGTAAGTTCAGGCAATGCAATGCTCTTCACGTACGTTACCGCTTTTTCCAATTTTTACACCCTAGATGTTCACCTTCCGGGACTAAGCCTTTGCCTCTTTGGGCAAATCAATCCCGTCGAGCTTTCAGGAACGCTTCTCCCGCGTGGCATTCACGTACGGTCATGTCAGTGCCCTCGAAGAACAAAAGGGATAGCACGCTACGAGCGTGGCGATGTCTGCAGCAGCATGTCACGCCACGCAAAAACTTCGCCTATTCACAAGTACTTGTGACGGCGGTTATTTTTCTGATATTCCCTAGAGACTTTCATGGTTCAACTTGACGGTCGTCTCCCTTCGTCTCCCTCTCGATTTTTTCGCCCAATACGGACTCTGACTGATTAGACTCAACAATGCATTACAAATACCACAATGGGAACGAACGACCCGCTAGTCTTGACAGCCCGATTGGGACATTGTTCGTACTCCTGAATCTTACGTCAGGGAACCTTGAAACACGATGAATTGACTCCAGAAAGCTTATCCTGGAGTGGAATCAGACCGGATCCACGGGATCCGGTTCATGGAATGCTGCCTTACAAATTCACGAACGACAGCTAGGCCGTTCCGAACCCGTCAGGAAGTATGCCCAAGATAAATCTGCTCGTCTCCCTCCCATTCTTCTTCAGCGTTGCCTGCTCTGCCTGATTGCAATTTGTCTCACCGCATTTTGTCCTCCTGCACCGCACAGCCTTCGTATCCTCCTTTTTCTCCATCTCGTAGTCACAAAGAAATTGTCTCGGAAGACGGACGCCAATACGACTTCTTCACCATTTCTGTCAAGATGTCTGGCAAAGAGCAACCTCCACACGGCACCTATCCTTCAAAGTCATCTCGCAGCGGTCTTTTCCACCACGAACTTACCACATCACCTCATGTAAGTGTCAGCTTGCACATGATCATACTAGGTCCGGCTGATGATAGTGTAGGCTATTTCGAGCGCTCCTAAGGGAACCGCAGCGGCTAGTCGGAGTAGCACATACCCTCCTCACAACCTCAACAGACCTCAAGACGAGCAAATTCAAGAACTACTGAAAACACTGGACATCTATCGAAAAGAGAATGAGCTTCTAAGGTCCCAGCTGGAGGAATCACAACATCAAGCCAGAGCAGAGAGAAGCAAGTCTGAATATCTGGAACAACTGCTACAACAAGCACGGTCAGCTCGCGTACGAAGTCAGAAGGAGTTCGAACAAGCCCATCCAGCAATCCCAGAATCGACGCAGAGTGTCCGAAGCTTTCACGAACCCACAACACAAACATCTTCCAGTCGTCTTGCTATCATGCCTCCCCCAGCATCTCAAACATTGGTGCAACGCAGCCTGAACCCAGCATCCTCACAGCACCCCATCAACCATCTTTCCCATAGTCTCGACCAATTCTTCCAACAGGCCGAAAGCTGGGCAAAAGCATATGCTATCACTCCAGTACCAGCAGCATTACAATCCGTCAAGCAAAAGTTCAAGGAACGGCGCATAAATCTAGCGATTAACAGCCAGCTCTTGCACGAATCTGACACCGCCCGCCACGCTATGACCAGATTGATTCTCTTCGTAATCATTGATGCAACTTTTCAGCCGAATTGCTTCGAGCATTTCAAACCCGAATTTAGTGAACAATTGCACGCAGAACGCCGCCAAGTTTATAGCGGTATACCCAGTGAGGAGCGTAAAGCGCTTACAGAGGCGCGTACTCGCACCATCAAAATGTTTGTCCAAGATCCGAAATGGGCCGAATTTTTGAACAATTTTGTGTCCAACAAATGCGGCGAAATCTGGCAGATGTTACGGCCTGTGTTCGGACCTGGGGCTGCAGAGGACGGAGCGTGGCCATCGTTCGTCGGCCTTTTTAGGCAGGCCGTGAGTACTGCACTAACCATGCACCAACGGGTATGTTTGTTCCGGGTAGATTTCCCACCTGCTGGAGAAAAGTCATGCTTCAATCCAGCAGTGATGTCAACAATGGGCTCAACGGGCAGTGAGTGGCGACAATCAGCTGGGGTAGGTCCCCAGAGGCTGAGACTGGCTGTTACGCCAGTGATATATGAGATAACCTGGGGGGTCAATGGGGCAATGGGGGAGCCCAAGCCCATATGTAAGGCTAGAGTGTTGTTAGAATAAGGAGACATGTAAGGATAGATTGCTGATGATTTTAGACGAGGTCGTAATGTAAGGATAGATTCGCTGCTGGCAATTGAACACTTTCTACGCCTCCAATTTCGCATTGCTCAAGAATGATGAGGTTGTTGGACGTCTCAGGAAAAAAGGGGTCGCGGAATTATTTCCTCACTCCAATTCCGAGGCGTAAACAACGCGTCTCCTTCCCCTGCGCCAAACATCATCAAATACTAAATTGAACCGCCACTACCCTCTTCCTACACTTATTACACCAAAAATCTACAATCGACACTGGCGTCACCATCCTTCCCACATCATGGCCGACCCCGCCCGTAAATCTGACGCACTCCTCACCGACCATTTCACATACACGCCCCTCGTACGCCATTCCCCCCCCCCCTCCTCCTTCTCTCGGCCTCCACTAACCACCCCTCCCCCAATCTAGTCCCTCATCGACGACATCATCAACGCCGTCAACACGATAATCTACCAAGCCCTCGACGCCATCGAAGACGGCCTCCTCAAGATCCCCGCCCAACATCTCGGTTTTGCTTCTTCCGCTCCACCGCCGACGACGGATGATGATAAGAGTCACGGTGGTGAAGAAATGGTGGAAGAGCGGGCACGGGAAGAGATCGAGGAGGGTGTGCACAGGTTGGAGACCCTGCTGGAAGCCACGGTGGACAAGAGCTTCGACAAGTTTGAGATTTATGTGTTGAGGAATATCTTGACGGTTGAGGAGGGGGTGGGGGGGTGGGTAAGGTTGGGGCATTATGCGGTGAGTTGAACATTTTCTCCTCGGTCTTTGGTTTTGGCTTTCGGGGGGGAGGGGGTTCCGGGGGGGGGTAAATTTGGAGATTTAGCGATGTGTGCGTGGGAGAGTTGCGAGTGAACCAAGGCAAAGGAATGGTGGGGGCTAATATTGGGATTCACCAGGGACTGGAGTTGCCAGTGAAGGAGAACACGCCCACGCCCGAGCGGATTGCGCAATTGCGCCGGAGAAAACATGAGACTGCTAAGCTCAACGCGCTGTTGAAGGCCAGGCAGGCGGGTAATGCGAGGCTCGTGCAGGATGTCAAGAGTTTGACCTCCTCGCCTTCCAAAAACGAGGGCGATTCGGCGGCAGCGGCTGCTGCTTCTTCATTGGCGTTTCTCAAGGGGGTTGGAGATGGGGAGCAGAATTTGACGACACAAGCGCAGTTCGCGACGAGTCAATTGCCGGCGCTGAGGGAGTTGATGGCGAGGTTGAGGCCGAGAGCTGAGAAGCTGCGGGCGGGTAGCGGAGGGGTAGTTGTGGATGGGGGGAGTAGTACGGAGGAAAGGAGGAGGTATATTGAGAGCGGGGTGCGCAGGGTGGTGGGTCGGAGTGGAGTGGGCGATAGTGAGGGTGGTCTGAATATAGCGATGGGTGAGGGGAGGAGGAATAGGGAAGATGTTGAGATGTTGGAGAGTGTGGTTGGGACTGGGGTCCCGGCGACAGAGGAGAGGAGGCGGGAAGAGCCAGGGGACGAGATGGAGGAGTAGCAATGTTCAGGTGACCGCTGATTTTCATGACGATTCTTCCCCACGATTGACGACTGTTGGATTTAATGCTGCGCTTCATTCGAACCTAGCCTAGCGACCGGACGTCCTTGTTCAGGAGACCATCCAGCTTCACTTCAGCCAGCCATCCAATCCTCCCTGTCCTCTCCTCCCTCCCTTTTGACGAAGCGCTCCTTTCTTCCCAGCAGCTTCACCATCCTCTGCTGCACCCCCCTCTTCCTCAGCAACTTCTCCCCTCTTAGCCTTCTTCTTCCCACCGCTCTCTCCACCTCTCCCCTTTCTCTTCTTCCCCGTCCCCTCTCCCTCCGCTGGCGTAACAATGACCATGTTCACCCCTCCCTCCCTCAACACCTCCTCCGTGCGTTCCCACTCCACCCCAAACATCCCACTATTGATCCTCACGCTCCACACCCTCTCAATTCCTTTCCCCTTCCCTCCCTCCTCCTCCAACATTTGGCGCCTCAGATCCTCAACCGCCCCTCGCGTACTCCCCACAATCTCCTCCACCCCATCAACCTGTCTCCCATACCCCCAGCTCGTGAACAGACAACCCACCCAATGGCCCTTCCCCCCCTCTTCCCCGTCCTTCTGGGGGGGAATCAGCAAACACGTCCCCACCAGCGCTTTCTGCCATTCCTTGCCGGCGGGTTTGGAGGGCGGCGAAGGGTGCAGGCAGTGTGCGTTGTACACGGCAAAGGCGCGCGGGTAGTGGGTTTTGAATGAGGCGGCGACGCCGGCGCCCCAGGAACCGCGCGCGTTGCAGGCGTGGAGGAGGAGGGTGTGGGGCGGGGCGGCGAAGATGGAGGCGGCGGGGAGGTGGGTTATTGATGCGTTTGGGGGGGAGGGAGTTGTGGGTGTGGGGTCTGAGGGTTCGGTGGTGGTGGTGGTTGGGGATGTAGGGTTTGCGGGTTGGGGGGTTGTGGGTTGGGATTTTGCATGTTGGGGATCTGCTGGCTTGGAATCCGAGGGTTTGGGTTCCATGGTGGATCAAGTGACGGAAGCTTCATTTAGGTAGGTAGAGTTTGGAAAAGAGAAGAGCGGGTTGGTGAGGAAGAGTCATCCATATGGGTGAGCTAGCTTGCGGTATGTTTTCTCCACTTCTCGGCAAATCATGATTTGAGATGTATTCTGGGCATTTTGCAGAAAAGCTCACGAGGCTGTGCGCGTTGCCCATGAAGTGAATGATGTTCCTGCATCACGCGTTTAGTGACACATCTCCCGGGTGGTCCGACCCCAATTGCCACCAAACGCCAAGGGATCTCAACCTTAAATTCACTCTCCCTAGTCCCTCGTCCCCTTAAAGTTCAAGGGATCGATGACATTATTTCCCCGCAACTCCTCCTCCTCCCTCTTTAGCTCATCGACGTTCGTCTATCCATTCTCCTCATTGGCTAGCAGTACCTCAATCAATTATGCAGAACCCTCTTTCCCCTCTATGCAGCCCTGCTGTTGGTAACGTCATGCTTCGAATGCCCTACATGCAGCCATCTTTCTTTCTCCTGCATCCTCCCTTACCTCGTCAACCTCCGTGCCGATCCACCTTGATCTCCTCTTACCATGTCGACTCCTGAAGTCATCCGCTCCTCCAATGAGAAGATGTCCTCTTCAGATGACCGATACATTGAAGATGCGACCACCCAATTTTCCTCCAACCCCAAAGTCCGGCGCGAACCCCCTGAACTGGTCCGACACCTCTCTCCTGATGAGCGCGCCGCTGCCGAACGTGCCCTCACCCGCAAGATCGACCTGCGCCTTCTCCCCATGCTTGTGCTCATGTACATCATGAACTACCTCGACCGCAACAACATCGCCGCCGCGCGCCTCGCAGGATTAGAGGATCCGCCATCCCAGGGCGGGCTCAGCTTGACGTCCACGCAATACCTGACGGCGCTGAGTATTTTGTTCGTCGGGTATCTCTTGATGCAGATCCCGAGTAATCTGTTCCTGAACAAGATTGGAAAACCGAGTCTTTACCTGCCTACCGTGATGATCGTGTGGGGCGTCATCAGCGCGGCGACGGCAGGGGCGCATAGCTATGGCGGGCTGATTGCTATTCGATTTTTTCTAGGCTTTGTCGAGGCTGCATACTTTCCCGGGTGTCTATTCTTCCTGTCGTCTTGGTACACAAGGAAGGAGTTGGGGTTTCGGACTGCGCTGTTGTATTCGGGCAGTCTACTTTCAGGAGCCTTTTCTGGCTTGATCTCCGCAGGCATCACGAATGGCTTGGATGACAGCAGGGGATTGAGGGCATGGCGCTGGCTGTTCATCATCGAGGGAGTGATAACCATTTTCATCGCTTTTTGCGCGTATTTCTTCTTGCCAGATTTCCCGAGGACGACTACTTGGTTGACGGAAGCGGAGAAGCAATTGGCTATCTGGAGGCTGGACGAAGATATTGGAGAGGATGACTGGGTATCGGCTCAGCAACAGACCTTTTTCCATGGCTTCAAGCTGGCCGTTGAAGATATGAAGATGTGGATTTTGGTGAGACTGTCTTCAGCATATCCCTTCAAGATATCTGTGCTGATGACTTGTCACTTCAGATGGTCCTCCTTTTCTGCTTTGTCGCATCCGGCACCGTGACCAATCTCTTTCCCACCGTGGTTCAGACATTGGGATACTCAGATGTCATCTCCCTCCTTCTTACTGTGCCCCCATATGCCCTCGCCGTCATCACAACATTCCTCAATTCCTGGCATGCTGATCGCACGGGCGAGCGGTATTGGCACATCACCGTCCCGCTCTACTTCTCCGTCCTCGCTTACATCATTGCGGCTGCAACTACCGCGACTGGGCCAAGATATTTCGCCATGATGCTCATGCCTGCTGGTGTGTATACCGGATATGTGGTTGCGTTGGCGTGGATCAGTAATACGCTTCCGCGGCCTCCTGCTAAGGTAAGTTCCTCTCCCACATGTGTGACTCAACTCGCGCTGTCTGCAAGGAATTAGATTACTGACCAAGTCTTACTTTGTACAGAGAGCAGCCGCCCTTGCAGCCATTAACGCAGTCTCTAACTGCTCATCCATCTATGCGAGCTACATGTAAGGATTTCCAATCGCAACCACGCTCTGATGCTACATCCTAGAAGCCTAACCTTGCTGATTTGTTAAACAAGGTATCCCGAATCCGCCGGTCCCCGCTTCATCGTGGCAATGAGTGTCAATTGCGTGACTTCCTTCATCGCCATCTGCGCAGCGACAGTCTTGCGATTCCTGCTCGTTCATCTGAACAAGAAGCTTGATCGGGGAGAGACTGTCAAGGGAGCAATAGCTGTGGGAGAAGCGATACCTGGAGAAGCCGCGCAGAGAGGTTTCAGATTTGTCCTGTAGATATGTAGGCATATATATCTATATCTATATATACATTCATTCCATGTCATTTCGTACAGCATATGTATGCTGTGACCATCGACTGACGGTCCGCCGTGCCTTTTGGTCCAAATCCAGGCGACGACAAAGGGGGATATCCTCAACTGTGCGTATTGCGCAGGGAACAAGGAATTGCACGATAATTGACTGATTTGCAAGAGGAAGTGCGTGAACTCACTGAATAGCATTGCCCGCAGCTGTCTCCTTCTCCAATACTCTCGCTGCACTTTGATATGTCTCTTGGCTACTCTACATGCAGTGATGCTCATAAGGGGCCATATCCCGGACCGGAGAATATTTCTCCCGTTCAATCTACAAGTCTCCGCGATGGCATAATTAGGTCTTCATCCTCTACGAGTCTGTCCAGCTTTGTCACTCTCCTCGAATCTCCTTCAATCGTCGATATGCGTCCATCCTTCCTCCTCCGCGCAGATGTGCACAACCCACAGAGTACAGCATCCCCCCTCCTTCCCCCCTCTGGCTCCCAAGCTAACATGTCCTCCTCGCCAGCTCTCGCCATTGACCCGGCGATCACGAGATATACGAGTGCGTTTACCCTCCTTCAAAATCCCTTCGCTCGTCCACGTTCCAGAGAAGAATGGAAGAAACGAGCTGCGCCGCGCATGTGGAAAAGCGGCTGACACACTCGAACGAGGAAAAACAGACATGCAAACGAACCGCTACCGGCATTTCCGATGGACGCCCCGGTCCGCGTGGATTAATGTCGTGTATGTCCTGATCATACCGAGTACATTGGGGTATATTGGGTGGAGGATGGATGTGAGTTGGAACCTCCCCACGTCCTACGAGACGCATTGCGGGGGATTTTGGCTGGGAAGGGGAAGGGAAAGGGGTGAGGGGAGGGATGTGATGATTGTGGGAGAGTATGATGGTGAGAAAAGGGGAGCTGGCTAATGTGGTCGGTGTTCGATTGTAGGGGAAATACGATTTCCGGGGCAAGCGGAGGGGCGATACCATTGTTGAATGGTGAGGGTTGTGGTGGTGGTGGTGGGCAGGCTGGCGAACAGCGTTGAGGCTGTCTTGAGGGATGAATGAGAGCAAAATGGATTGGCGCAAGGCGTTGTTACGAGATGGCCAATTTTCCATCAGCTTACACCGTGTTTGCATGTATCCATGAAATGAGTATGCGACGGATTCCCAACAACATTCATTGGGGCGCACTATGTCGGCAAGCAGCTGCATGTACTTCCTGTGCCGTAGCCATTGTCACTCTTCCTGACCGCGGTTTTGCACTGCATGTACGGCTCCACCGACTCCGTCCGAGGTCTCACCTGCTTCATTCAGGCATCAGGGCAATACTCGCTGATGATTGGTCAATGGGGACTGCCGAGGCTCTTCTACGTAATCGACCTGCGTCCCTTATCTGTCCTCCATACAATAATCATTTGACCGATTGCCTTTGGTTCTTCGGTCTCGCACATTCGCATTCATCCTCCATAGCGGGATTTGTTTATCTTTCCGCCGTATATTCTGCCAAGATGGCTCCAGTGACCCGAGCGCAGGATCAGGGACCAGCAAAGGTCGCAGGGAATCCTAAGGTGACGCTTTACTGGTATGTCGATAGAACATGTCGGTTTTTTGGACCATGATATTCTTTTGGGGATGAGGTGAAATGGAGGAGCACGGTCAAAGGACACCCCCTTCAGAAGATTGAGTCAGTAGCGCAATTGTCAACAAGCAGCCTTTACCTCCTTTTCTTTTGTTGTGCATGACTTGGATTTCGCCAAGTCAGAAAGAAACATGATTGCGTGCATTGTTATGTTCTCTACTGTTCTTCCAATCCATCGAAGGCTCTCATCGTGACAGTCACAATCCAGGCTGAACCAGTCCCGAGCTCAGCGGATTCTATGGCTCATGGAAGAGCTGCAAGTGCCATACGAGGTCAAGACATACAAGCGACAGAACATGCTCGCGCCTCCTGAGCTCAAAGAGGTCCATCCACTGGGCAAAGCGCCCATCATCACCGTCACATCGGATGCTACAGAGGGGGGCAAGCCTCTCGTGATCGCCGAGTCCGGTCCCATCATCGAATATCTGATTGATCATTGGGGCCCCCAGATGCAGCCGACGAAGTGGCAGCAGGACAAGGAGGGAATGGTGGGAGGCGAGACGGAGGGCTATTTGAGGAACCGATACCTCTTGCATTACACCGAGGGGACATTGATGGGGTATCTCGTCACGATGTTGCTCATGAATGGTATGAAGATGGACTTCGTCTCTGCAACGGAGCACATGGATGCTGTTTACTGATCATTCGATCTAGCCATACAAGCCAACGTGCCCTTCTTCATCAAACCCCTCGCCTCGCTGATTACGGGACAGGTAAAGGCAAAGTATACGGAGCCCAATCTAGCTACGAACTTTGCTTTCTTGGAGGATCTCTTGAAGACATCTCCAGATGGAGGGGACTTCTTCTGTGGTGGTGAGTTGGCAGGCGCAGATATTGTACTGGTATTTCCACTGGGTGCGGCACGAGGACGAGCTGGATTGACTCAGGAAAAGTATCCGAAACTGTGCAAGTATGTTGCCATGTTGGAGGAAAGGGATGCGTACAAGCGAGCGGTGCAGAAGATCATTGAGATTGAGGGTAGCTACGATCCGAGTCTTTGATACGTTATTGATATTCAGACTTTTATACGAGGAAATGATACTACGTATTGACGCAGGTTATGGTCGATCATGCGTGACACAGCTTGGAGCATGAGGCACATTGTGGCGCCAGCGCAGATCATTTCCGCTCCGCCCTCAAAGAGGAAATGACTTGAACATGACGGCATTCCCACTTGGTTGCCGACCCGCATATTCGTATCATCTGGTGGAATCCATGCAGACTTATCATGTTCGAGCCGTCCGTAGCCAGCCGCCCAGAGACCTTCTCGTGCTTCTGCCTGGAGACTTGGAGAGCTGAGTCTGTGGGGGCCGAGGCAGTGGATTTCCTCTCCTCTGATTGGAGGGGAATCCTCCAGCTGACTGTATCGCTGTCTCTAATATGTCTTTCTACGGTGAACAATACGGAAAACCCGAGGGTTCCTCGTACGTACTTAAGGTACCCACCCCCATTCAGAGGCGACGAAGATTGTGTGGCTTCTGCGGGGCTCCATTGGTCCAAATCAATGGGACTCGGTCCATTTCATCTCACCATAGGGTCACCTGCTTACGCCGCCGCCGCGAAAAAGTGAGCCACAAGCGAACCGAGGGCATGCAGAACATTCCACGATAAACCGAGGATCGTCGCAACACCCCGTTTGCCGTCGCATCGTCGAGGCTTCTGAAATTGCTCAACCGTCTACGCACGTAGGAGAGCACTACGTGAACGGCCAGACCATCCAGCACAATGATTCCGCAAATCCTACAATAAAAGGCATGTGGGCGGGCGATGAGATCCACGATGAAGATGCGCTGCCCAGTGCATCAACCGACCAGCCTCAAATGGCTCAATTGGACTTCCATACCTTCACTCCCGAAGCCATTGCTGTCGCATCACAGACTGCTACTGGCAAAAGGAAGCGCGGCTCCAACAACACCACCTCCTCCACCCCAAACGGCAACAATAGAAACAATCATACGCCCACCGTTCCGGGAGTGTTGAGGACTGGGGCAATGAGCTTCAGCAAGGCTACGCGAGGATCACTGCCAGCAGAGAAGGCTTTCTCTATCCAGATAGGGTGGAAATTGTTTAGGCTCTCTGGCGCCAGTCTTATGTCTGACTGTGAGTGCTGACTCCTGAGTCCTGCAGATGGTGGGAATGCAGTGGGCGAGGTCACATTCGCTGATGCTCCTAGAGCGCCGTCATATTTTTCCGCCTACTTCGAGGACCAGATACGAAACCATGAGGAGGGTGCAGAGGGATCCTTGAAGACCCTGTATATCGACCGGGATCCAGACACTTTTGGTGACATATGCCGCCATCTACAAGGCGAGTCCTCTTGAAGACTTCATACCTACACAATATCTATCTCCTTCCCTAGTCCAATGCTGACCTTGCCCACTCCATCAGGTTACTATATCCTACCCCGCGACGGCCTCCACTACATCAAGCTCTTTGCCGATGCGCAATTCTACTCCCTTCCCCGCCTGACCTCCCAGCTCTTCGAATCCGACATCTTCACCACCGTTGGCGGTCAACCCTTCCAAATCCCGCGTGACACCTTTTCCGGCGCCGGCAACTCCTCCAACTTCTTCACTCTCGGCTTCGCCGGCTTCATGGCCACTCCTGGAGATGCCTTTCCCGGCCTCGAATCCCGCGGCCTGATGCGTCCTCCCCCAATCCCTCCGCAGAGCGTCCCAAGTCGCTCCCCCGCCATCCTCACCGACCTCATCCACCTATCTCGAGGCTACCCTGTCAGCATCCGCGATCCACAACACCGCGCCGCCCTCTTGAGCGACTGCAAGTACTACGGCTTCAAGGGTCTGATGCACAAGCTCTTCACCTGCAACATCTCCTACAACGCCGCCCGCCAATCCACCGAGATCGTCATGCGCCTCGAAGATCTGCACAAGTCTGGAGTCTCCTTCTACAACAACCCCAGCCCTGCAGATTCCTCACCTCTGGGAGGGTGGGTGTACTATGCCCGCCCGTTTGTGGATGAGACCTCCTATGAAGCAATCGTCGAGATTGGTGCGCAGGAGGAAACGCGCATTGATCTGCGAGCCATGCGTGCCGAGTTCTTCGGTGACACAAAGGCCCGCATCGCCAGCTTGTTCCAGACGGTAGCGGACAAGATGAACCTGCCCAGCACACTACCGCTAGGCTTGATGATGAACGCAGGAGGCGCGAGCGCCGCCCCGGCGAGTCCAGCCAACACGCCGCTGAGCGAGGATAGAGTCAAGATCCACCTGGGAGGGGACGCGCACATCACCCTCGACGGCGCAGAGTTTTTGTGGGATGCGTCGGGAAGAGCGACCGCGGTGGGGAGTGGCAGCGCCAGTGGCGGATTCATCTCCGAGCAAGAGGAGATTAGCCCTGCCAGCTCCGTCAACAACACGCCCATCCTCACCCAATGGCCGCACAATCAATCCTCCTCCTCCTCGTCCCACCACCTTTCCCCGCACATCCCGCAACATCAGCAGCAGCAGCAGCAACAGCAGCAACAGCAGCAGCAATCTCATCCACCGCCCTCGTCCAAGAAACCCAAACGCCATGGTAGTATGGACGACTTTGGCGAGTGGATCGTTCGTAAGGGCCAGTGGCGATTGCGTGTGCAGTCGAAGACGGTCGAGCCCGTCGCACGTGGAAGCAGGGGCTTGATGCAAGATCAGGGCGGAGGAATGGAGATACTGCTGTGGGCCGTGAAGTTGGATGCAGTGAGTGGGCAGAGGGGGAGGAATATGGGGAGGGATTGGGTCAGTTAATATTGGATCTGTTCTGTGTTCGACTTTTCTTCCCTACGTTTGCTACCTTTTTCTTTCTTTCTTTTTTCAAACTTCAGAAAGTGGGTCAAAGCGGGTGCAAATGGGATTTTGGGTCACGTTTGAGAGGGAGAGATCTCATGCCGCGATGTAGGTTTTGGAGTGTACAGCGTCGGCGTCCAAGAATGGAGAAAACAGCTAGAGTTGGATAGTCACCTTTATGTTCGATGACGGGGTTCGGCATATCCCTTTGTACTTACGACTATTCATTCCAGAGCACTTGAAAAAATTCGTGAAGTGTTTTGAATCGGCTTTCCCGAGTTTGCCTATATCCACATATCACAAACCTTCCACCTTTTAGGGCCAATCAGCGACTCTCATGCTATTCGATTCATGATGATCCCGTCGAACCGGGGCACTCAACCAGCCTTTCCCCTTTAAGAACGACCACACACATCTTCCAGCGCACCAAAACACCCTCGACACTCACACGGTGCCACCATATCAGCCCCCCCTCTCTCTCCAGTCTACTCACCCCACCACCCCGGCCCTCCTCGCTGCTCACCCGGCCAATCCACTTTATCCACCCAGCACGAAAACCCCCCAAATTCAAAACCTCGGATCCCTCATCCCCGCATCCAGGGAGCCCACACCCCCATAGCCGACCGACCGACTGACTATCCTCCTGCCCTCCCCGAGCGAGCGGCCTCCCAGTTTGCTTTCCATTTGCTGCAACACCGATGGCTTCGATATGGGGGCTGAGATGTACCGAGAACTGTCTTTCTTCTAAATGGGTTGGCAAGGGGGGTTTGCAGTCGAGAGCTGGGGGTACGAAGGAAATCGACGTTCATCTGCCACGATACCAGTACCATTGATTATCTGCACGCAGGGAATCAGCGGGAGCTGCTCGACCCTCCACCGTTCAAGAATGGTGAGGGGGATCAAGATGTGGGATGGTTGATGCGTGGAATGGGATGGGCGGCATGCGCGTCGAATCGCAAATGAAGGAATATGTTTAATTAATTTTTGCATGAGGATGATGGGATTCGACGGTACAGGCGTGAAAGGAGCTGCGAGAATTCGACGGTCATGTTGCACCGGGTGGTATTGCAGTGGTGTTGAAATGGAATGGAGGGGAAGTTTGATATGAGGACAGGACAACGTCTCGAGTTCTTTCAACGGAAAGGTGCTGGGAAGAAACGATGTTCGCTTTCATGGAGTTGGAAGAAAGGCGATGCTGAAGGTTTGGCTGGAGGTGGGAGTAGTCGTCATTTGGTGCCTCGCAAATTTGCATTGTAGGAGTAGTTGTCGTTGGTGCCTCGCGAATTTGCATTATAATGTCATAGAAATAGGTGTGGTGATGATGATCATCCTTCCTCTACCGGGCGATGATTGAGAAAACCGTTTACAACTCTTGGTCAGCCAATCAATGTGGTGGCGGGCGGGGAAATGGCTTTTTTTTTTCCCTTGATAAAGAGATTCGCTGTGATGAAATCCATCTCAGTGGCAGTGACCAGGATCAATGATCCTGTGCACGGTTTTGACAGCCGGAATAAAGTGATGAGGTGAGTCCCCCCCAAGGAAAAATGAATATGAATATAGGACCCCCTCTCACCAGCGTTTACAGCCAACGGCCACCAGCTTTGCAAGGACTCTTTCCCGCCATTCATGGTGATTGTGCTACGATGCTGCTCTTTCCTATCTTAGCTGCACGGCGGTGGGCAGGCGCAGATTACTACCTTACAGTTGCTGTTTCACGCAACCGCCGGGCACTGCCTATTGCAAAGCTCTTGCAAAGAATCACTTGCCGTAGGACTTTGGATCCCTCGGTCACGCTCCAGCTAGCACCTAGATCATTTCACTAGGGTGTAAATGACGAGATACCAAGTATGAGGAGAAGTTCCAGGTACAGGAGCTGAGCTCAGTCGAAAACCATCATACCATCCTCTTTGCTCCTAGATCCAGCTAGCATCATTATCATCCTCAAACTCACAACCTTTTTTGTAATCCCATATGAATGGAGGTCCATTCAATGTTCTTTGTATGCGGAGATCTTTGGAATTGAAATCTTTGGGCAACCTTTGCTTGTCTCGTCCAGGGTATCCTGCAAGCATGTAGGCTTTGTCGAAATATGACAGCTCATGATTTCTAACAAGCCCTGGAGATTTCTTCAAGAGATCCTTTGAAAAGGTATACAGCATGATAGAATCTGGGTCGAGATGGTGCCATGCCAAAGATACGCCGTCGCACTTGGCGAGCACGTTGTGATTGACCCGCTCCGGCGACCAGCCTTTCTTAGCGAAATTGGCATAAAGCTTGGGGAGGTCCCAGTCGATATCCGCCAAACTGTTCTGATGCTCATGCGTACGACCAAGAGCGTGCCCAAATTCGTGCAATATGGTTCCACGGTATCGCTCAACTGGGTGTCTGAGGTCCACCCAACCTAGATTCATGGAGGCCGTTGGGGGAATGGCGTGAGCCTTTTGGTGGGAATTAGTCCCCAGCAATGAACTTGATTTCCCCGGTTTGAAATCGATGGTGATATCATACGGCAATCGGTCGACAAATTCGAACTCAAGGTTTGCGTAGATTGTCCACTCCGGAGCATACTTCTTTACCTCGCCCTGCTGCCAATCGGTACCGCCAAGGAACCCGATTCTCAACTTTTGGCCAGTCGTCCAGAAGAACGGCATGTCGAACACTCGATCGCGGATCTCGATCTTGGTCTGCGGTGAACCGGGCAATGTGACCATGCGGGGAGTCTTTGAATCGAATTCATGATCGAGATCTTCGACGGCGTCACACACCAGGATATCAAAATCTTCGTCCTCAGAAGGGACGGGCATCGAATGTTGATTCAAAGCCATATTGACTGCGTGAACATAGCTTGCGCTAGCTACTGTGGTCATGAAACCTTGAGAAATAATCAATGGATCGTTGTCCGAGAAACGTCCTTTGGATATGGCATTTCAGCATCTATCAGACAGTCGGTTGCGCGAAAATGGTCGTCAAGCCAGGTCTGGCTGATTGCGGAATATAGGTGAGCGATAGCCGGGGAAGGAAAGTCCTTTATAAGTGGATCAGTCGCTCAGGGAGTCGAGAACCTAGGGTGCTGTGACTCAAGGTCGACCTGGAAGGGCACTGCGTCTTTGTCAGCGGACTGCATATAAGTTGGTCTAATTTTCTTCATTTCCCATTGCTATTGAAGCTCAAACCCTGTCATGCACGTCCTCCAGCAAGGCGATCGGCTGCGCCGCCTCTGTACGGTGGGCGATAGGGGCCAAAGGCAGCTTTTTATTGCGACCTAGACCAGTCCAGACCCGATCAATTTTTTCTGGACCAGTCCAGACTAACAGTCTGAGACCTTATGAGTTGAGAATTTATTCATTATCTCTGATTGACTCATTGCGTGCTCGGTAGCAAGTGGAACGACGGTGTTTGATGACATGGATGACGAGGAAGGAAAGGCAATTCACAAGGCGATGTAGAAGCAGCCTAGGACAAGAGAGAGGATCCAAAATCATAGGGAAGGGGGATCAATCAGGAGACTTTGCATGAATACTAGGTAGCTCAAGAGCTTGTGTGAAATATCCTGCTCGTCATGCTGTCCTGCAATATCATGTCGGAATATCGTATCTCTTCACTGAAGGTGCGGGTTGGAGACAGACATCATATGTCAAAATAGTGAACCCATTTTCGTATTGAGACAGCGAAGTACTTAGCGCTGCGGCAGACTTTGACACCCACGGGCCGTCCAGACTTGCTTAGCAGTTAGCACAGTTGGGTAAGCTCTCGCTTAAGCTCCAGCGCCCCGGAGCGACCGCGCTCGTGACAGGTGAGACCCCTGTAGAGAGCAATTAGGTCTCAATGTTTGCATGGTTGCAACGATAGGGTCGGAATCCCCTGGGGGGAATCGAGGATTCTCAAAAAGAGACCCTCGCTTCGTCTTTTGTAATTTCTTGTTTTGGCTGTCCAAATGAACGAGGCCCTTCCGCAACCACTGGAGTATCGACTGGAGAGGAGCGGGGCACGTGCCGAGGCGCTCGGGGACGCGAAGCGCGTTGTTTGCTTGGCAGCAACTCAAGCGCGAGCGAAGATGCTGCTGAAACCAAAATCGAACTCTTCGACTCTACAACCACCTCGACAACGACCAATCCACCAACAATGCCTCGCGCGAAAAGAAATCTCGCGGAAGCCGATGCCAATGCCGAGACCGCCCCAGCAGCGAAGCGACCCTCCACGGGAGGAAAAGCTGGCGGCAAGGAAAACGGCACATCCAAACCGCCAAAGCCGGCCAAGCAGAAGAAGAAGAAGGACAACGTGACGCAAAACAAGGATAGCAGGGTCCCCCGAAACGCGGATGGCAACACCTGGATCTGCATCTGCCGCCCCCACGACAACGAAGAAGAGGATGAAGAAGACGATGACGTTGGAAGCGAGAACAATGCTGCTGCTGCCTCCAACAAGACAGTCTGTGACGGCGGCCAAGGCCCCCGCTGCATGTGCCGCCGCCCGGCCGATTCCCACCCGACTTATGACTGGGTGATGACGAAGCGCGGGTTCGAGCAGGCGCTGCACTGGATGCACGAGCGGGAGAAGCGGACGCAGGACAATTTCGGGCTCTATGTGTTTAACGATTTCACTGGCTACGGCACGCAGGAAGTCCTGGAGAACATGCTGCTCGCCTTCGATGAGGCGATGAACCCCGCCGCCGCCGCCGCCGTCGCCGTTGGGGAGGAGCCATCATTGGATCTGCTGTTGAGGCTGTGGGCGCAGGTCGAGGGCATGGCGTTGTTCCTGAACGATGATCTGATGGAATACAACATGCTCGAGGACAGCGCCTCGGTGGCGCGGTTCGCCGAGATCATGGGCACGGCTGTACTCTCGACGATCGATCTCCTCATCGCCAGGGGGATGTTTGTTGCGAAAAACAGCAGCAACGAAGTCATCCGCAACATCGGCCTGATCCTCGGCCGCTTCATCGAGTTCGCGCAGACCCAGGATGATGCGTCGAGCATGAACGAGAATGGTTGGGTAAATCGCATCGTGAAGCTGGCGGATGCGCATGGCGTGGCGATCGGAGGCGAACCCGATATCGAGGAGACTCTGGAGTCCATCCGTGCGGATATCGAGGGTGAGGATGAGGAGCTGCACAGCAAAGCGGAAGCGGCTCGCTATGCCAAAGCGAAGAAGAAGTGGACGCACAAGGGTGATCGCGACGACGAGGGAGGCCGGGTTTGGAGATCTTGGGACTGGACGGTGGAGATCAAGGCTTTTAAGAGGGAACGGGGGGGCAAAGTGGCGCCGAATGGGCCGGTGCAAAAGCAAATGGTGAGTCCTGTTCGTCGACGTTGCTGATGCCCCCTCCTTCCTTTTTGAAATTACTCTAAGTCTTTTTTCTGTCTCTCAATCCGAAATACGCGGTTTCTGACTCTGGAATTTGTTCAGGGCGGGGACTTTTATGACTTGACGGTTAAGAAGAATGAGGCTCTACACAAGCAATGTTCACTTCTAGATGGAGATGATTTTTGAGTGTTCTTTTACTTTGTGGCTATCGAGACGGGGACGGGTATTTTATGACCGCATCCAGCTTGAGAGCCATTTCGGTTTCGTTCAATATATCCTGTTGATATTAAAAACTGCTCTTTTGCTCTGACTGTATAATCTTGAGAAGCCTTCTCGCAGCCCTAGCAATGCGATCCCCCGCTCCCGAAAGAGCCTCGAGAAGCTATACACGCTTCGGCATCCCACTACTCGTGAAAGTGGGGAAAAGTAAAATCAACAAGTCAAGGTCTCACAGAACAAGACCGAAGGTAGGATAGATATAACGAGCAGCAATAAACCGCATTCCGGCGTTCCTCGGCTGAGGATGTTTCCTCTATAAGCACAGATGTTCAATACCATGGAGGGCTCAAATGTGGGATACTTGAGACTTCTTGATATCTCAATGTGGACTCCAACCGAGAGGTAAGTGCGGTGTTTGAAGTGCTGTGCCTCTATCCCCCCGCTCCCCCCCCCCCCCAACGGGTATCCTGTCCGGTTGTAGGGCTTTGTCAATTGGCGAGAACAAGGGGGAAGACCTAGTAGCCTGAGAGCAGGGCGATCGGTGAAATGATGGGCTGTCGGTTCGATGGGAGAATTATGTTTGGAGTTTTATATAGAAGCTTGAGCTGATGCAAGGAATATGAACATTGTTTATGAAGTTGCTTCTTGCGTAATCCATCTTTTCAATCGAATCTCTGGATCTGGAACCGTTTTTTCTATCATGCCGCTAATCATCAAAGAATCGCTGTTCTTACCAAATGCATGTCGGATTGACGTATCTTCGTCGCACGAGTATACCGTTAGCATCTCAAGCACTAATCTCTCGTCGTCTCTCCTCTCTACACTCCTTCCAACTCCAACCCCACACCCTCCCTCCTGCCAGCGAGAACGCCCAATAGACATCGGCCCAACCCTTCAAGATCGCCTAACAAGCCAACATGCCCACGTTCAGACTTGACCTTGCCGCCCCTCACACTGACATACCCTTCGGGCAACATCGCCGCTTTCGCCAGGACGACACCATCCCCGCTCCCGAACTTCAAGTCATCGTAAGCATCGGCGCGGCTGATGGCGTCGCGGGAGTCGACTTTGGCGGCCATGACGGTGGGGGTGTTGTTGGCGTAGATGAGGGAGATGGGCGGGTAGATGTTGGAGCGGGCGTGCTTGGGTTTGAAGGCGAGTTCGCTGCGGAATTTGAGGATTTGGGCGAGGGTGCGGCGTAGATAGGCAAGGGCAAGGTGGTGTGGAATCGTGACGGGGGAGACTTGGGTGGATAGATGGGTACTTGTGTTGGGGTGATGTGATGTGCCAAGGGAAGGGTCGAGAGCGCGGGCATGGGCAGGCGAGGAGAGAGCGTTGGAAACTCTGGAGGAGGCATTGTCGTGTTTCGGTGATGAGCTGGTGTCTGGATTCGGGTTGTCGGGTTTGTTGGCTGCTGTGCTGGAGAAGGGCAAAGAGGGAAAAGATGGCATTGAAGGGAGTGAGTCTGATAATGAGTCGAAGAAGCTCTTCTTTGCTGGCTGTCCTGTAGGCTGGATCGACCCCACGCAAGGCGAGAAGGCGTACTTCTGCCATTCGGAGGCGTCAAAGAAATCGACTGGATATTCTTCTCCGGTCTCTTTGTTGATGAAGCAGTGGCCGTCTTCCGGGAGCAGGACGTAGCTGCTGCGCAGAGTAAAGTTCACTTGCGCCGTCAAGACCTTGGAGCTGAGCAGCACGTCATCGCCGTTTCGCATCGGTCCAAGTATGTTGACGCAATGCTGTGGTACCCCAGCATATACGACGCCGGCGAAGAGCTCGGGTCTTTGATTTACCGCATGCCTGGTGATCAATCCACCCATGCTGTGCGCAATGACTGTACTGCCTCGTTCGTGCATTGGTACACCAGGCTGATTGGACGGTAGGTCGGACATGAATTCGATGAAACGCTTGCTCAGCAGATGTGGGCTCAACCTCCAGTCGTAGCCATAGTCATGCACTCTCAATTTTCCCTCTTGCACATTTCGGCAGGCTCGTAATCGTTTCAGCAGTCGGCGACCCATATCAACCGGACCGATATTGGAGAGCATGGCCGATGCAAATATCTTATCCTCCATCGTCTCTTCATCTTCCGGATCTAGACCAACCTCAAGATTCACCTTGCGGATATTCAACCCCACCTTTACCGGGACCCACAATTGACGATGTGGTGGTTTTGCAGATCGTAGTATCGACCCTCGATAGCCGCCAAGGATGACAATATCGCCTGTCAGAAGCTCCAATGCCTGGTCAAGGTGTGTTTGTGCTTGCTCTGATTGAGACTGTCTCATCTCCATCCGGCCTTCCGGCAACGGAGGTAAGTCGCGATCGAGGAAAGGGTGATCTCTATATGATGCCATTCCAGTATCTCTGGTTCGCGCATCACTGTTTGCCCGTTCCCTTCGCATATCGGGGCGAAAGGACCCCAACGCTGAAAAGGACGGGAAGCTCGGCAGCTTTATATTCGAATCTTGAAAGCTATCTCTGATAGCCTTTGCCCTGCTGTTCACTTGTTCATGAACATGTCCCCACCGGCTGTCGTCACCTAAAGATACGCTTGTTGATGTCGAGGTCGGTCTTCGAAGAGTGAGAGACTGATCGGACGTGGTTCTACGAATCACACGAGGCCTAGATTGAGGAAGGGAATTCTGGTTGAGCGAGCCTCCAGTGGATCCGTCACGTCCCGAAACCAAGTCGGGCGACTCACAGGGTTTTGATTCGCCTGCATCTACTCCAGCCTCAGCCTGTGAGTGCTCAGAAGGCCCCTCATTTTCTGTCACCCATTCGCGCTTTGGGACAACCACTGTGCTGGCCCTCTTCTTTCGATTGGGGCCTTTGCGCGTTGGTGAGTTGGACCTCACTGTGTTCAAGATCGAGCCAAGGGAGGGAACTGAGACATCTTTGAAGGAAGTCTTGGGCATTGAAGGCATGCTGAAGTTCGACATGAAGCGCTTGACATTCAGGTCCGCAAGCATGTTGGTAGGCCCCCCTTCCTGATCTTTGGCACGTGGTTTTTCAAAGGTCCTTGCTTTTGCCTGCCATGGTGAGGGCAGAGTTGCGCTGTGGGTACTTGATTTGCTTGGTGGTGTTGAAGGTAAGGTCTGCCGCTCTGTCGAGTCTTTTGCGTTGCCATGGCGCATGCTCGTTGTTTCATCCACCTCTTGTTCAGGGCTGTCTGTGAATGCTTCATCCAACCCCTCAATTGCAGCAGCCTTCTCCACGGCCGGTGTCTTTGGCGAGGTCAAGCGAGTCTGCTCTCGACTAATACTGACTCCAACGGTACAATTGGCAACAGCCTCTTGCATGTCCTCGCCATCGGGGCTTTCGTCCGGGGACGACGAGAAAGCCTTGTGATCCGAGGAATCAATCGAATCAAAACGAGGCTCGGGCAACGAAATCCGCAAAGGATTTGGTGTACCGGCATCATTGCGTCTATCAGAAAGAGCGACTGAAGTGGTGCCTACCGCCATTGTGGATGACATGCCGATTTCTGAAAACAGAGGTCACGCGACAAAGACTCGGTATCGGCAAACAAGGAGAGCCTTATGTTGTCCATGAATTGGCATTGTGTCATTTTATTATTTGTCAGTCCCAGCGCCAGGATGACGGCAGAAACGGAACACCGGTAGACCTCAGATGACGGTCAAACTCGAGGCGGAGCATATGCAAGAAAAATAAACGCTGCTTAGTCCTTCCAACTCTGCCGTTTCACCGCTTCGGCACGGTCTGCCCCTCAGCCTCATTGCAAATCTCGCGCATTATCACTTTTTGGGGTGGAGCAATTGACCCGCCGAAATATTGATAGCACGAGTGAATTAATCGAAAAGCTCAATTGAGGCTACAATTGTGACAATTTTCCAAAAAAAAAAACAAAAAAAAAATCCCGGCGATTTTGATTTTTGCGGGGATGCATAATGACGTAGCTCTAGCGCTCTGGATTGCAAAACAGCTGGAAGGGCTCTACAGCTGCCTGGGGCTTGGCAAGCAGGTGTTCCAACCAGAGAGTATGGATATCTATGTTTTGTGACGGCATCGCCTGTATTTGTAATGCTATAACAGGCTGCGCATGATAGATAGCTCGTAGATTCCAGATCCTCATCTCTTGTTGAAGATCGCCACGCAGGTGTGACCGATCGTCTCTTCTCGCGGCACATCTGGTGTCACAAAGTCGCTAGATATACACATGCAAAGCTGATGAATATGGGATCCTTACGTGCCTGACGCTGATTCCTTCCCAGAATGCTGACTATCGAAAACGACCTTGACCCTTGTAAGCCAGCGGACTGCCTCCAGCTGGTTGGAATGACGCTTTGGCCGAGTCTCTGGCATTCCTAGTGCCACGGACCGCCCGTGGTGTATCCGTACAGAAGGCGCAAAGATACACGCTCGGTAGATTGTGATGGCCGAGATTAACGCAACTGGTGTGCAGCCATTTGCGACAAGACTCACTATGTCTGTGGGTCAGACCAGTATGGCCATACAGGGCCGTCAAGGCTATTGGAGACTTACCACTGGATCATGAGCTGCCCATTTTCCTCTGCCAGCCCACACACACATCTTGTCGAGTCGTTGCTTATATTGCTGGCACGTCCACTGCTCGGGGTAAGATCCGGATCGGTGATTGTGGTGGGCGAGATGTTGGTATGGAGCTGATGGGGCTGCTCATGATAGGATAGGCGACGACCAGAGGATATGCCGAGCGATGAGGTCGCATTGTAGTAAGGACCCGTATTTGATGTTGTTTGTGGAGCGTAGGATTGTCGACGGTTTTTCGTCACGCTTTGCTTCAATGAGGACCTGCTACCAGACTTTCTGAGCGAGCTTTGGCGGACAATCTTCTTGATCTCAGACGTGGCGTCACCCTTATCGTCGGATGATTCAACAACGGTTTCCGCTTCACTTGGAATGTCATTGCCTGGCAGTGCAGAGTGAAAGTATGGTTGGGCATGGCCTGCATTTACAACAAGTTTTAGATTGCCGCCGATCTTCGGCGCTGACCGTGCAGAATTGCTGGATGCCAGCGTAGACGTGTCAGACGACCTTTGGGAGTGGGAGTGAGGATCGTTCGCAAACCGAGCTTTCCTGACGAGCTTCGCCTTCGGGTTGGCAAGTTTGAAGGAGTTTTGGCGACTGGGGACCCTGTGTATTTCAGAGGAAGCAGTGCTGCTCTCACTCGGGTCGGAATCGCTGTCAACGTCCATGCGGCTGATACTAGGATCTTTGACAAAGGATGTTTTCGTGACGGCCCGCCCATTCTCATCAATCTCTAGAGTGACAGCAGGGTGTTTTCTGGTGCCCTTGTCGCTCTTTCGACGATGAAGAGAACTCTGTTGCGCGGCCTTGCGGTAATGATTGTCCGGCGTGAGCTTCTTTCGACTGGGAAAGTCATATTTGTCAGGAGGATTCGGGAGAGCGCCAACGAAGCTGTCTGCCAGAATCGGGCTTGACTTAGACGATTCTGTACGGTCATCACGCAAAGCTTCTATGGCAGCCCTGACCGCGGGCGAATCCCCGTGTTCCGGTGGTCGTTTGCGTTTCTGCTTACGGCTCCGGATCTCCTTCTCGATCTGGGCATCTCTGATTTGGTGTGCATAAGGTTCCATCATATGATCCTGCTGAGGCTGGCTAGAACTTGGCATGGGATGGCTGTCTTGGCTCTGGCGGCTGCTTGGCGAACTGAAAATGAGGCTTGGATTGAAGATCGTACCACGATGTTTGGAATTTGAAGATCCGTGATTGATGATGGCGGTGGATGAGGAGATGTTTGTCTGGTTGAGTGCAGGAGCATGACTCGCTGAGATGTTAGCAGCCCTTGATTCTACACTGCTGAAAGGGGGAGCCGTCGAAAAATGCCCCATATCATTTTGTTCATGTTCCGAGACAAAAGGGTCCAGAGGCTTGCTATTCTGAATGCCAAACGCCGTGAATGTATCATCCAATGACATGTCCAAATTCATACCGCCCGGATTTTGTTCGGAATCCCAGAACAATTTCTGTTGCGGATAGACCGGTGCAGTTGCAGGGCCTGACATGGGAAAGCTGAGGGCTTCGGGAGAGAAGTTGAGGTTGGCAAACTGGGAAGGAGAGTCTTCGGGAAGGGACAGCTGTAGAGACTGGGGATTTGTCTCCTCCAAACCTAAAGTCGATGATCCCTTTGTAGTCTTGGAACCGGATTCCTTGCTTTGCCGAGCCATTTGGGACTTTTGTGATTTTCTCCTTGATGAGGAGGTACTTGTTGGAGGGGGCGTTTGCATCGATCCAGCAGAGCTAACTGTGGTCTCGATGCTCGCTTTCAACCCTTCTTGAACTTTCGAGCCATCGAGATCAAAATCTGGAAAGTCGACCCCGGGGAACATGTCAGAGGTGGCGGAGTCTGCAACAGGAAGTTCCAAGCCCTGTATGTTCTGCTCATGTGTGGCTATCTCTGCCTCCAAATCTTTCCCTGACATCGGCCCGCGGGCCACGGGAGTTGTTGGGCTGAAGGATGCGAAATTGGGGGTTTTGAAACTCGGGCTGAGAGCATTCGCAAATGCAGTGCCCCATGGCGAACGAGCATCTTGATATCCTAGATCTTGCTTTGGTGTTTCGAATGAATTGAGGAAGAATGAGGGAGAGGTGGGGGTTCTTGTGGGAGTTGGTGGCTCGCCACCTGGGAAATTGAAGCTATGATGGTGGGTGACGGGTCAGCTTTGAAGAGGACTTGAGATTGATGGCGACCATGTGCCGAACGGTTTGTGGCAATAGATGGACCGTCATACCTATACGCTGGCTGGTCGAAGCTGCTCATGTCCCCAAGCTTCTCTCCTACAAACGTTTTCCGATTTTAGGTTGGGGTGCCTTTGGGTTTGCTCGACCATGTGGTTCTCATGCTTGAGCCATGTGCTTCTGACACTATTTCTTGGTGGGGGATGTTATGTGGCGCTATCGTGGTGTGGGAAATGCCCAGGTGGCTGCAGGAAAGTTCACAGGCGATCCAATTGAGGACCGAGTATCTAAGGATTCGACGACCTGAGCACTCAGTGGCCCTCTCAAGACTCGCTCATAAACGTCGGTGTCGAGAAGAAAGCATGGGTGGTCAATCTCGCAGGGGGCTGAAGAAGGAAGAGGGCGGTTGGACTTGGAATTACCAACCAACAGCCTATGGAAGACTCTGTTGCAATCGACTGAGAGGAGCAGGTACAGAGTACAGTGGTGTACAGATATTGGCAATCATGAGACTTTCATTACAGGCGTCAACCRTTGTTCAATGGAAATCATGAGCGTAAGCTGCATGAACCTGGACATTTAGTGGAAAGTTCTTCAGTCTACATTCCAGCCCTCTGAGATTTCGGTGGAGTCGGCCCAGGCACAAAAGCTTCCTTTTTCCAAGCAAGATTCGCTCATCACTTTGGGCCCTTCTAAGAAGCGGCATCTCGCCTAAAGGACTCCACCAACCACAAGTGCCGACCCTGAAGGACCCACCAAATTGGTCCCCACCAGCCCATAAATGGAAAGATAAAGTTGGCCCATGCTCCCCGCATCTCTTCGGTTTGTGCCTCTCCTTTTCCATCTTATGGTACGTTCCGAGATGCTCTCGAGGGTTTGAAGGGAATTCAAATGCAACGGCCTGACCCCATGTCCCTTCCAAAAGTCTTCATGAAGGCCCGTGGAAACCAATCGCGGAAGCATCGAAACAGTTCGATCGTAAGGCTCCACATCCTGGTCTCTAACGTATGCAAGTCAGCTGCATGGAACAAACGAGTTTCAGCTTCTGCATGGCAGCCACGCAGGTCAAGAAGGCGGTGACCTCGTGAGGCGTTTCTGCATCACCCTTCGAAAGCATGTATGATACCAAAGGCAAGTACGGTAAGTGAATATTCATAATGCTTGGTCGATGCCCTCATGCTCTTTGCTACCCAAAGCGTTTCATGATCGTCATTCAGTTCAGCTCCTTTCGAAAAGAGTCATAGTACTGGCATGGTCCCACCCCGCTAGAGCCTATCCAGTCGGATGCTGCAGCGGTGCCAAACTTCCTAAGCGCCAAACACAGACCACAGAAGAGTGGACCAAGCGGGCAACCCCTTACTCGACCCAGCTCTGCCTCATGTTATTGCCTAAGTCGCTACCGCTGTCATATTTATAAAAATGCATGTCTTACTTGACGGCGCTTGATCGATTACCCCATTTTCCCTTGCCAAAGGACCCTTGGTGATTGTCAATGACTGCGTCTGATGCACGGCTCCAAGCATCCCAAGATTGCTTCCAGAGGAGTTGAATTCGCTCTTCCTTACTGTGGATACGTTGAAGATTTTTTTCAAATCGATTCAAAATTTCAAGGCTGGCTGCACCGTCCCAACGCATTCCCCAAAGCCGACGAGAGCTCCATCTTCGTCGCCTGCGATTCCCCGAAATGTCACTGTGTCGCCATCCTCCAAGAATCTCCTTTCCTCTCCATCTTGAAGCTTCACAGCTACTTTGCCCCCCTTGCTCTGCTCAAGCAGGCATCCCTCGCTCCCAGGACGATCGCCAGAAATTGTTCCACTACCGATCAGATCGCCGACCCGCATGGGACAGCCGGTGATGGTATGATGAGCCAACATCTGCGGGAAAGACCAGAGCAGGTGCTTTGCGTTGCTGTTGCTGACCGTCTTTGTCTTGCCTGATTCTTTTGGGGTGATATCGACCTCCAATCTGATGTCATACACATTCTTCTCTTTCCCTTGATCGAGATACCGTTGCAACTGGCTATAATTCCTCAACCCCTCCGTGAGGAAGGGTTCCAAGGCCTCTATCGTCACAATCCACGGGCTGATGGTCGTCCCCAGGTTCTTCGAATTGAACGGCCCCAATGGCAGGATCTCCCACCCCTGGATATCTCTCGCTGACCAGTCGTTCATCAGCACCACTCCAAAGATATGGCTCTCCGCCTGCCCGTCTGCTATAGGGACCGGCTCTCCGAGCTTGTTCTCCCTGCAAACAAATGCGCCCATTTCCAGCTCATAGTCAAACAGACGGCAGGGCGCAAATGTCGGTACTTTGGGTTCTGCGGCTGGATCGGAGAGGTACTGGCCCCAGGGTCTTCTGATGGGCGTTCCTGAAACGACGACCGAGGAAGCACGGCCATGATAGCCGACGGGCAGGTGGGTGTAATTGGGTGGCATGGAGTTGTTGAACATGACGCTCACGTTCTCGGCATGGTTCGAGCCGGCGTAGAAGTCGGTGTAGTCGCCAATCTGCATTGGCATATGGGTTTTCACATCTTTCAACGGGAACAACACTGCCTTTTGGAGTTCGAGATTTTCTTTCAATGTTACGTTGTCAAGCCAAGTATGGGTGAAGATACTTATGAGGTACGTTCGAACCTCACGACGGATCTGGGACGGGAGGGCAGCGAATGCATTGAGGGTCGGCTGAGCGAAGACTGRGCGGTGGGGCTGGATTGAGGGCAGGCCGGAAAAGCCGTCGTTCTTGTCAAAGACGTAAAGGTCAAGGGCATGGTCACCAATCGCAATGGCTGGGTGCGGATCTTCTGGGGCGTCGGGGGTGGTGATGATGCCAAAAGGGATGTTTGCGAGCGAGAACGGGGATTTGGCTGGTATGGGGAGCCATGATTGAGGGGCCATGGTGGCAGGGTGGCAGAAACAGAGGCAAAGGGCGCGGGGAAAGTAAAGGAGTGAGGGGACCTGGACGCAGCGAATTGTCCGGGACGCAATGAAAGATGACAAAACCGAAGGACGGATGTCAGACGGACTGATCCCACCTGCATACGGAGTACAGTATTGCTTTGGCGGCATCGCGTGCGTCATCTTGGCGGCGTTCATCTTCTGATCAGGGACCCTTGACAGGCACGCGAATGTTGCATAGACTACTTTCGGATCTCTCGTAGCTTGTCCTATTGAGTCTTCAAAAAAGCAAGCAATTTTTCCGATTCATCAATTCGCCTCTGCCAGAGATAATGTCTGTTCCTATGCAGATTATCTGGTAGCGAAGGGTATTTCCACGAATGATTCATTGATGTGGACGGAGGTGCGCTTGGGTGTCTGAGGATCAGGTCGAATCGGAAGCTAGATGAGTCGAGACACGGAGAAGTGAAACATCTTACCGGTCGCCGAGTTCACGAAGCAGAGGTACAGTGCGAATGGCAGATTTGTGACGTCCCCGGAACATCTTCGGATATCTTTTTCGGTCTTGTACGGACTTAATCAGACAAATGCACGGAGAGGCAAAGCGAAACAGTCATGTGCTGACACAAGTTTTTCCTTCTTGCAAGCCCGTCTAGACAGATTCATTTTATCTGGTATATGGTGATTGGGATGTGATACTAGAAGATGGGCAGAAAATGCCGCCAACAACCACCATGACCACAACGGCAAAAGCCATCCATCCTCCCAAATCCATCAAACAGGCCAACTTCTTCCGCGCATTTCACGACTACTTTGTCACCCACTTACCTTCTTCCTCCCTCCATCCCGACTCTCGCAGCTCTTCCGGTCCAGGTCATCAATTGCCCCGTTCAGCCTCCAAACCGCACGATTCGAAATCCGGCCCTTCGCCCGCCCCGCTCCTTGGCCATCAGGCCAGTCGCGATACCACAGTCGTACGGATCCCCTTGAGAAGCGCAAAGCACCACTTTGGCGTTTCAGTCTCTAGAGGTACAAGACCGTACAATGAGGATGCCTATCAGGCCGGTGTCATTGAGTTACCGGCATTTGCCAAGCGGGCTCCTTTGACCCTCTCAAGAGCTCCAAAGGACAGTCCCTTGGTCGCCTATCGAGAAGCACAGAGAAGGGAAAGGGAGCAGCAGGACAAGAAAGCAAGAAACGATGGGGCTGGTTCTACCACCGATCAGGAAGGGCAGGGTGCAGAAGGAGCGAGCGGGGATCCGCAGGTCTTCTATTTCGGCGTATTCGATGGGCATGGTGGCGCCGATTGCAGCGGATACCTGACCGAGAAGCTGCATCAGAAGATCGAGGAGACTGCGAAGCTCTTCGACTTGAAGTCCACCCTCAATCAACCTCCAATCTCACATCGATCCGCCGTCCATCCCGCAATCTCCCAAGACTTGAGCTCCTCTTCTCCAGATCCCTCCTCAGAGTCATCTCCCCTCATCGACAGACTCATCACCCCCCTCCTCCAATCCTACAAAGAAAACATCGGCGGCTACTTCAAACGCTTCACCCCGCAACCCCTCTCGCCTCCCCCATTCCCGCCCACCATCCTCACAATCCTAACCCACGCCTTCCTCTCCACCGACCTCACCTTCCTCCTAACCCAACTCCGCCTCGCCGCCCAACAGGACCAACCCCCATCCCCTTCCTCCTCCGACATCGACCGCCCCATCAACTACCACGACTCCTCGCACCCCACCCCCTCCTCCCCCTTCCCGCAAACCCACATCCCCACCGCCCCCTTCCGCGGCGGCTCCACCGCCTCCATCGCCCTCATCTCCACCCCAACCCCCACCCCCTTCTGGCACCCTTCCACCACCGCAACCCTCACAACCGCCCACGTGGGCGACACCCGCATCCTCCTCTCCCGGGTCTCGGACGGCGCCCCCGTCGCCCTCACAACCAACCACCACGCCTCCAACCCGCGCGAATCCTCCCGCCTGCGCCGCTCCGCCGCGGGCTCCATGATCACCGATTCCTTCGGCGAGGAACGGCTGTCCGGGCTGGCCAACACGCGCGCCTTCGGCGACATGGGATCGAAATCCCTCGGCGTGAGCGCGGAGCCCGAGTGCAGCACCACGCAGATCGCGCCCTCGGAGTATGCGTTCATGGTGATTGTGTCGGATGGGATCAGTGGTGTGATGAGTGATCAGGAGATCATTGACACGGTCAAGGAGGCCAGGACCCCCGAGCTGGCGGCACGGGAACTCGTCGCTTTTGCGACGGATGTGGGGGCGAGTGAGGGCGGGGAGGAGGGGGCGGATAATGCGACGGGGCTGGTGGTGAGGATGGGGGGGTGGGAAAGGCGGGGGGAGGGTGGACGGGGGAGCTTGGGCACGAGGGAGGGGAGGGGGTGGAGGAGACGGGAGGCGGGCGAGGGGAGGAGGGGGATGACTTGATTTTTCATGGAGGAGGAGGGAGGTTAGAAGGGCAAAGGTGAAGGGAGATTCGGTTCCATTTGGGAAATATGTATATATTGGAAGAGAAGGGACGGGATGACAATCTGGATGGTCTGGCGCCCGCCGATGATTTGTCTTGGTGTTATCGTTCGGATTACACACAATTTATCTGGAGGTTCTCGGTTTACGAACCCAATACATACATAGAAGGGAAAAACGCTGAATGGAAGCAACCCATCATATTACAACAACACCCCCCCCCGGGCAATGTTTCCCTGCGGACCCCACGCAAAGGTCCCCTTCCCTGAACTCCTCGCGAGAATAAGCAATGGCTCACCCCAAAACCCGACACCCGTTCCCAAGCCCCTCCTATCAAACTTTGAAATCCCCCCTAACCTCTTAAACCCTCCAAACCATTGAAACAAGAAAACATAACATATCCACCACCCACTCTCCACCCCTTTTCCCCCTCCCCCCTCCCCGCCCCTCTTCCTCTCCCGTTCCGCCACATCCCCCTCCGCGAGCCACTTACTCGCCTTAACCAATTGCACCACATTAATGACCTGCTTCCCCGCCATCACCGGCGCGCTGATCCCAGCCAGCACCCACGGCCAAAAACTGTCCATCTTGTTCGCGCGCGCGAGTTCCATCGCGTAGGCCGAGCCGGGGGTGGCGAATAGCAGTTGCGGGGAAGAAGAAGGGGATGCTGAGGAGGAGGAGGAGGTGTCGGGAGAGGGGGAAAGGAGGAGCGAGGGGGAGAGGGTCGGGGAGCTGAAGGAGAGGAGGTAGAGCGCGATGAAGAAGAGTTCGTTGAGGGCGCAGAAGGCGAAGAGGACGTTCTGGATAGTACATACATACACACACTATCAGTTCCACACATTCCCAGGAGGGAGGAAAAGAAGGGGGGGGGGGGGGTTAAAAACCCACCTTGTTCGTGTAATACACATTCAACACCCAACTCCGCCCCACCTCCACCTTCTTGTGACTCGCCGCCCCGCCGCCGCTCATCGTCAGCGTCGCGTACATGTGCATGTAATGGCTCGCCAGATCCAGCGATATCAGCCCCTGGAACAGCAGTGCCCAGCGCGGCCATGCCGAGCTCAGGAACACGAGCAGGCACGCCGTGGTGCACCGATCCGTCACCATGTCCAGCACCGCGCCGAATTGGGTCGATTGCGAGAAGTAGCGCGCGGCGACCCCGTCGAGCGCGTCCAGCAGGCAGGAGATGCTGTAGAGGAGCGAGCAGGTCCGCGGGTGGAGGGGCATGTAGTAGAGGGAGGCGATGGCGAGGATGATGCGGGAGTAGCCTGTGTTGTGATGGTGTGTGAGTGTAGAGGTTCTTTCCCAAGAAAGCGATGGTGCCGGTGCCGAAGACGAAGCAAGGGGGGGGAAGGGGAAGGGCCAGGCAGAAGAGTGTGGGACGGCGTTGAGTATCATGGAAAGGGGAGAAATGATATAAATGGGAGAAGTGATATTAGGGGGGGCCCTCACCTATGATGTTTGGCCAGAAGAGAAAGACGTTCTCGGATTTCAAGGTCGCTTTGGACGGGAGTGGGAGCCCTCGCGTTGCGGAGCCGTTGGTTGCATGGCCGTTCATCGGCTTCTCTACCTCTTGGTTGGCGGCTTGCGCGGCGGCTCGTCGGCGTGTGCGTACGCCTGGTGAGTCCGCCATCTGGTATGAGGATGCGCTCGTGCGCTGTCGGCTGTGTAGGGGAGATGCTGTCAAAGCAGAATGGTGGGAGTGCCTTGAGATGTCGTGATCTGGTATGATAGCAGGTTTTGATGATTATGGGACAGGTCTAGCGACGGCGACCTCTGTGCGAGCTCTGGTTTGAATTGCGCGAAATGTAGAGAGAATCTGATCACAAGTCGACAGGTGCGCTGTTGCTGTTACGATACAATCAGATAGAGGAAGCAGGGCGTTGATAAGGAGTTTGGTGGCTTGCTGCAGCCTGCAGTCGGAAGCTTCAGGAAGGCCACTGGAATTGGCTTTTACCCGTTTCAAGATGATTGTTGGTAAGAAGGATCGCGTAACCGTTGGATCATCACGGCTCGGAAGGCAGCAAGAGTTTGGAAATTACCATCGTAAGCTGATGAGCTCACCAAAAGGCAAAAAAGCTCATCTACGAGAGATTTGCCTAGCATGAATTAAAGCCGAAGCCAAAGAGCCAATGTCCGTTCTGCTGGTGCTTGGCAAGTCGTCATACGCATCCGTAGCTATCAGGAGATTAATCGCCAGTATGAGAATGGAGTTCTGAATGGATATTTGGTGTCAAGTTGATTCAGCACAGAACATGGTGGATTGGGATCATGGAGACGTGGCAAGATCTTTCAGAGGTTTAACCATTAAAATTCGTTGATCTTGCGATGCACCCATATGTGTCTCTCTGACTGACTCCCCCATAGCTTCCTCTTGTCCTCTTGTACAGTGCCTTCCTACCAGGACATCTCCAGCGTCTTCATCGTACACTCATACACATTGCAACGCATCGACAGCCGTCTCGCCTCCCTCTCAGTCCAAGACTTCTTCCGACCTCCCGTGAGATTGCTTGCTTGGCTGGATCAGGCATGACCGTTGACCCATGCAATCAGCTGCTCTTTCGGTTGAGCGCAGGCCCGAGAATCCTCGAAAAAATCTGAATGGCCGGGCCGTCTGCCTGGTTTCTCCTGCAGTTCGAAGGTGTCATCAAGCGAGGATTATTCACTTGAACCCGGGCCACCGCACTCGACTGGGCGAGGTGATAGCTCGAATTATTGCAGTGGCTCTCCTCGCATAGTCATTGAGTCCCCACCGTATAACGAATGCCTCCTTGTCGCTCCCAGTTGCTCTTGTGTATCCTCCCTATACTTTTGTAGTCGTACATCCCTTTTCCTCACGTTACCGGCCAAATATTCCAAAAAAGCTCTTTCTCTTCCCAATCCTCTGCACCTTCTCTACCCTCTTGTCCACCGGACTATGCTCTTTGGGCAACGCTGGTAAGGCCGGACCTCCATTCATTGTGTAGGTAGGGCTCGGCATCTTACTTCCGGGCGTACTCCTGCTCTTGGGAAGCAAGCTCAGCGGTGTCGGCTTGTGATTTCTCGGCTTCAGGCTCGCATTTCGTTTCGGCACATCCTGAATCTCATGACGTGGCGCCATCTCTTTGGTCATGGGCGGTGGCTCTTTGCTGGGTGGCACAGGTCGGAAATCTCCACTCGTCTGCTTCTGTAATCGTTCCACCGCACCGGTGATTGTTGTGCCGCTGATGGCAAGGCATTCGTCTGGTATGCCGGCAAATTTGATGATTCCCCGGTCTGGCAGGACGCCCAGTGAGGAGGACATGAAAGATTGCATCATGGCTGCATTGCGTTTGTTCGTCGTAGGGAGTAATTGAGACGGAAGCGCCGTGATGGTAAGGATATATGCTGAATCGAACGAGCCCGCGAAAAGGAGGCAAGCGGAGTGGTCGAGCGTGACAAAAATGGAGGATGCAGGGCGAGAGTAGCGTTGGGAAAGATGTGCCGACAAGTCGGAAAGTAGGAGGAACTCATCTCGAACCTACGCAAGGAGTATTGGTCAGCGATGATGGCGGGGAAAGAGGATGGCGATGCAGTACGATCACATTGGTCTTCACTTCCGCGAGAATGGGAGAGTCTTTGTAAACGCGTTCGCGGCAGCTGAGCGCAGGTTCGCGGCTGGCAAAACTTGACTCGTAGTATTGGCTTTTTTTCTTGCTGAGCTCCTTGATCGGGGAGTCGCCATTGATGCTCGGGGCATGAGAACCCTCGCCTGGGGTACCGCGGCTCAGATCTCGTACCACTCCCTTCTCCTCCATGATCGAGCCGGTCGTGCTCACCGCATGCGGCTGCATTTCGTCCTCGATGAAGCTGAAGGATGAGGCGGTCGGCGATACCAGACCTTGGTCTCTTTTGTTGACGGTGAAATCTTTTCCATAGTCCCTACCATAGGGTGTAGGAAAGTCGTTGGCGGTGGGTGTCCGGCGATGGGCAAGCTTGTGGGGGGCAATGCTATCGTCAATCGATGACAGCATCTCGAGCCGAGACAGTCAAGGATCCCAGGGACAGGTGCAGAAGACTGCTGCAAGCGGCGTAGAAGCGAATGCAGGGAATTCCAAAAAGATTGGCTATCGTTACCGGCGGCAAAAGATAACAATGCACTTGTACGTTGCTCAGAGCCTTTGACCTCAGTGATGGCTTCAGATGATATAAACAATATAACGACCGGAAGAACAGAAAGAAAGATGGCAGATGGCAAGGGAACGGAAAGCAAAAGCGAGGATGAACGGTATTATGTACGAACAGGTGGATGGAACTAGCTTCTGCACAAAGCACAAGCCGTCCATTTCTTCCTTTTTGCGGAAGAGCAGGATGCGAAGCCTTGATAGCCATAGCCTCGATAGCCTTGATGGCGAAAGCTGAAGAGGGGGAGAGTAGGAATGATTGGACAATGGGGATGGAGCAGAAGCTACTTGTCTGGTAGTCCCATCCGCTCGTGGGTTTCACAACTGTGCATCCTGGCACCCACAGGGCAATATGGAAGCTGCATCTACCGAGAGCAAATGCTCGAACAGGAAAAGTGACAGGCCGTTACATTTGACTCGCTTAGTCGGTTGTTGATAGCGGACAAGGTTGTTCTTGGTGCAGAAAACGATCGACGGTTGCAAAATGGCTTAATGCAAGCGAATCAGGACTAGCGTGAATCAGCTGGTTCCCGCCTAAAGAAGCATATTGGCACCCCATTGCTGCATTGGGAAAAGCAAAAGAAAATCCACCGGCTTCCAGTTGGTGGAACTCTGGTCCATCACACATAGTCATACATAGACAGCGATGGAGATTATGGGGTCAACGTTGCTCTTACCCAACCTTAACACTAAACAGGCAGCCAGTCGATGTGCCGCTGCTTGACTTGTTTCAACCTCCAAGCTGCTACTTGGATTCGTCCCGAGCAGACTTCGCCCCTTTCGACATCCGACATGAGTCCAAGTTCCACGATATACAAGGACTTTAGCGCAATGTAGAAGATGGTTATGCAACCGTAGACACACAGGGACAACACGTGTCCCTCGGTCATTCTCTTTCGCGAGGCTGACACCAACACATTCCACCTGCAGACTGCGCTCACCGCTCGCCTGAAGGATGGATGTCATCTTTTGGTTCTTTGAAGGATCTACGGGCCGGGGTCCCCAGGCCCCACGCGGGGAGGGTCATCCTGGCCGTCAGCCCTCTCTCAAGCTTTTCCTTCATGGCTTTCGACAGACGCTCTCGGCCATGGAAACAGCAACAAGCCATACGATGTTCTTTACACGAATTCGCACTATGATCTCCTCTAGATGATGCAAGCTGAGGCACTCTGAGGAGCTGCCGAGGTGCATTCCTCGTCCACCAGCTCACAATTGAGTGGGCACACTAGTCAAAGGCGCAGAACTCACCTGTATCAAGCGACAGCAAAGTACGTGTTTCGTACAATCGATTGGCTTTTCATGTCAGTCCAGATCCCAAAAACAGATTCCTCACTAGACCTTGGCGGCGGAAGATCGCCTCTAGGGTCTTTGAGGTCATCAACTCGTCATCAACAAATATGCATCAGTCCATCAGCCGAAAACCATCAGGGTCCTATCGCGCGCCTCTTGCTTCAGATGATCCACTGCCTCCTGCATGAAGTTTTCGGTAGACGCGATTCTTGAGTTCTGTGGGGTCCCTAAGCTTGCAAGGTCAAGGAGTGTCGGATCCATCCGATGTTAGATTGGAGTGACTCTGTCGAGATGTGGAGAGTTGAAGACCGCATGGACCATTGATATGGCGATTACGCGCTTCATGGCGAACGTTGGCTTGATTTGACATGCGTCGTCGGTGCGCTTTATGCGCCGGTCATGCTCGGCACCGTGGGCTGGCCCGACTTCTCATCTTGCATTTTCCCTTCAAAAACAATTCAGCCTGGAATCAAACTTCAATTTTCATGCATAAGGCCAGATAACATCGGCGCTACAGGCCGAGAACCATGGGATCGAAGATGTCACCTTGCATGCAGCGAATGCTGTCCCTCGTGTATTCGCTAACGATACCCAAGTATTCTTGCCACATTAAGCCTCTGGAAAATACCATGGACCTTCTGACATATATGTGATGAACTCGCAGATATTTTCTTGAAAAGGTCGAATTCGACGTCCTGGACGCATCATTCAAGTACGAGAAGATCCGAACATCGCGATGAGGGTGTAGCTACTTGTGAGAAGGTATCTTCGTTCCGTCCTCGGATAAGCGAGTGTGAGGAAAGTACTCAGTACCTATGCACAAACCAACATAAGCAGATACGGAAAATAAGTATGGAATGATCTGATTGGCTATTCTAGCTGGATTATCGAAAGAGTCTGATCTTTTGAAATACGAACTTCAAAATCAAGTTCAGCTCCTCATCAGAGGATGGTGCGATCCATTTATGCACGACCCAATGCAAAGCTAATGAAAGCCATGTATAAAAAAAACCTGGCACAATTGGCACTTGTGCCACGCAAACGCGTCGGCGGACTTACCCGAAGAATCCACCAATTGGCAATCTGATCCAGCAGCTCCACATTTCGCAAGCCACACATCAGCCACTTTTCTTGATCGCATTCATCAATATATCAAAGCCTAAAGATTGCTGGTGCGGTAGTACTGACTTGAGCGACTAACTGCTGCACGCTACACTATGGCCCCCCCAACCAATCGCAAAGAGTTCAAGCCACCGCGCCCTGGAGGCCGCCCCACCAACGCCTCGAAGGCCTCTGTGTCGAAATCGTCCAAGTCCAAGTCTCGTGCCAAAACACCACCGCGCCGCAAATCGGCACCTTCAGCTCGCACTCACGTCATTTCATCCGATGATGAGGAGGACGATGAGGACGAAGATGAAGACTCCGCCTCCTCTCCCGGCGTCAAGGCTGGCCGGCAACGACGCCAGTCATTACTCGACGAGGAAGCTGAGGACGACGATGATGATGACGATGATGAGTCCATGGACTCCCAAAAAGCTTCCCCCTCACCACTGAATGATCCACCTCCGACCATCCCCCCCGCTCTCCTGACCAAACTACTCCATCACCATTTTCCATCCAACCAACCCCAAAGCGGGACAGGTAGCAGAGATGGAGGGAGCAATGTACGGATCAGCAAAGACGCAATGGGTGTAGTAGGCAAGTACATGGAGACCTTTGTGAGAGAGGCGATTGCGCGGGCGGCTTACGAGAGGAACGAGGAATTGGATCGGATGGAGAAGGAGGGGAAGGGGAGAGAGGTCGGGGGGGATGTGTTGGAGGTGAGTACCTTTCTCTCGAGCGTGTGCAATAGCTGTCTGGTCACGATTCAATGAGATGCATCAATGATTGACGAACGCTGCGCAGGTCGAGGATCTCGAAAAGCTGGCTCCGCAACTGCTGTTGGACTTCTGATGCCAGTTGGTCCTTCGAAATGACGTAGTTATGTTCTGGATAGCCTGGCGTTTCGGAGTCATGCCCAGTCTGGCAGGACCTGGCCCAAGAAGTTTGCTGATTATTGGAACTGCCTTGACCTCGCTTGCAATACAATATGCAACGCGCTGACCAAATGTGCTAGCATTGACTGTGCATTTTCCCAAATCAGAAGAATATTTCATCAGGTAACCGAAGATATTGGTACTTTATATTGGATCGGATGCCGAGGTACTACCTCCAAAGTAAATCTGAATTGCATGTGTATTGGCGCGTGCCTGCAGGGTTCTCCACAGATGAATCAGATGTGATAATGCAGATGCATGGAGCATGAGCATCAGATGTAGTAATCCAGATGCATAGAATATCAATACACCCGGACCCTCCACATTGTTCATGCAGGTAGCCGCAACAGCCCGAGACTAACCAGACCAGTCACATTCGACCCGAGATTCGTCACCTCGTGCCCCAGATCGTCACATCGTGTCCCAGATTCGTCACATCCAATCCGAGATGGGTCACATCCAAGCCGAGATTGGTGACAGCCATCGCAGAGATTCCCGCATAGATAGACGCGCATGTGAAGGTTCCGTCGTTCCCCGGTTGCCGATCCAAAGGGATATGTCATGCAGCCGCATCACCGTCTCGACCTTCATCGATAGTGGCAAATTTCTCATACATGGTACAACCATCTCAGCATTGCTGTCTACCCGGGTCAAAGATTGTTGGTTCGCAAGGGGAACCATCTAAAGACCAATTTTCTTATCCGTTTACGCAACTCCTCGGTATCATTGATAGGGCATGTACGATTTTCAGCAGACCAGCTGATTCAGTAGCTCCTACTGAGCCGAGGGTCTCAATCGAGAGCGTTGCCATAGCTCGCTGTTTGGCGAAGGGGTGAGGTGTGAACTTGCTGTCCTCTGGGATCCGTAAGTTGCACTTTTCGGATCACATTCGGTCTTGCACATCCAATCCGAGGGAACAGAGTCTGACTGCTGTCTTTCCATTCAAAAACCGACAAGGGCGCTGTCATAGGACTCTCTGAAGCCTCGGTTCGCTCCTTCTAATCGATGCAGGGTTTGCTGATAGATTGCTCCGAGGACCACAACAAGACGAGCCAGCAGACTAGTTGATCCCACCGGCTGATAGAAAGCCCAAGGTCTGAATCAAGCGCGTTTCCGTAGTTCGCTGCTTGGAAGAGTACAGGAGGAAATCGGTGTCTTCTGGGACTCGTAACTTGAAGCTTTCTGGCACCAATCCTGCCTTACAGACACATTCTGATGAACAGGCTCTGACAGCTGTCAGTGTATGCAGAATCCGACAAGGGCACCATCGTATGACCACCGGGAGTCTGTGCTCGTTTCTTTTGATCGGGTCGTCTGGTAGACCACTCCGAGTACGACGACAAATACGAGCAAGCTGACCAAATTGCAGTAATACCAGTAGCGGTCTTTCTAGTCAGCAGACGAGCTAATCCCACCAGCTAATCCAAAGCTGCATGTCTGCACCGAGAGCGTTGTCGTAGCTCGCTACCTGGCGAAGGAGTGAGGTGTGAATGTACTATGTTCTGGCAGTCGTAATTTGAAGCATTCTGGCATCCATGTGGCCTTGCAGACAGATTCTGAGGAACAGACAACGACTGCTGTTCGAAATGATAGACTGACAAGGGCATTGACATAGCACCATCTGAAGTCTCTGTTGGCTTTTTCTGAAACGTGCGCTGTCTGCTGGTATACTCCTCCAACGGCCGCAACAAAGAGGATGTGGCTGATAAGATTGCAATGATACCAGTACCAGCCTTTTCCGATTAGCCGGAGCATTGATTGACGCGTAACTGCACCACGACAAGGGATACTTACGAAGCAATATCTGGACCGAAGCACGTGATTATACAACGCTTCACCTTCTTCCGGAAACCTATCCAGGAAGTATTGCTTTGAGAGTGCATGTAGCGACTCTCCGTTACCCTGGAAGTGCGAAGCCATATCCCTCGCTTCTTGTCGTGTCCGGTCATCATCATGCTGGTATAGCCATTCAACGATAAATTCACGAACATCGCGATTATTTGCGGTAGGAGGTGGGACTGCAACCTCTGTCGAGCTCCTATTACGATATTGAGCATGTAAACCATTGACCAAATCTGCAATGGGGTCCTACCCTTTCTTGTCTGCGAAGCATGTGAACCGTGACAGTTTCGCGGAAGAGTCTGCTGCGGTCGGCAACGACGCTAGGGGTGTTGAAGCGGTGTCAGATGAGGCTAGGGGTCGTGAAGCAATGCCTGATGATGCTGAGGACTCCGGAGCGGTTTCGGATGACGCCTGGGAGCCTGAAGCGGTCTCCGATGACGCTAGGGGTCCCGAAATGGTGTTTGATGGGGCTGGGGAGTCTGAAGCGGTCTTCGATGGCGCTGGACGTTGCGAAGGTGTCGCCCTGTCCGTAAGTCAATAACAAGATCGAAGAGTGAGTCAAGGTCTACATGAAAGAGGCATACATGCTGTTCAAAATGCTAGGACTGATAGCTGTAGCAATGAGAAATTTTGTTGCAACGAGAGTATGAAGGTGACTGATGATCTGAGAATAGCAGCTTTGATTGACTGGTTGATGTTTATTGATGATGTCCGCGAGATGGATGCGTTGTCTGATGCGTATATTTTCTGATAAGTGCGTTGCGGAATGGGCGCAATGTACAGTAGATGCGCTTTGCAATGATCAAGGACTGAAAGAAGATAAGAGCTTTGTGCGAGTTCATTTTGAAAGCATCTCGCAATCAAATATCATGTACGGTCTCCAAAGGGTGAATCAGGCAGCGGCGACCGCAGCCACAAACCCTGTCCCAAACCTTACCATATGACAAGGGACTTCGGCTGAGAAGGAGAATGGGGAGTCACAATGAAGAGAAAGAGGTTGAATTCTTGTGTAATCGGCGTCCTGAGCCTCTGAAAGTCGTTGGAAGAACAGCAAGTGATGTATCAGTGTTTCTGGTACGGGAGATCAATACAGTCTGTATCCCCCGGATTGAGTATCTCACAGGCAGAGGCTCTGTGTATCCAAATTGCTGCGATTATGATCGGCACCTGCGCGTTGGTCTTTATTTCTTTGCGGCTGATACATACACTTCCGAAAGCAGACTCAGTCCCGCCATACGAGGGCGTCCTCCTCTAGGACCGCCCAGTCGCTAGGATCGTAGGGAGTAAGGTCTGGAAGCTGATAGGCATCATTTGTGTCTGACATGTCTTCGCCGCTGAAGGCCTCCTCATTGATCGGGATTCTGGCTTGATAGTCTGCCGTGGAGATATTGTCTTCGCCCAAGAAGTTTCCAAGATGATCTTCAAATTCTTCCGATATGTGTTCTGCCGTGGGAATGTTGTCCTCATCCGATTTTGTTCCATTCTGATCTTCAGATCCTTCGCTATAGATCTTCAAGAATTCGTCGAAGCGTTTGGCTCGCGAGAAGTATTCCGACGTGGAGATAGTATCTCCATTCGGGATAAATAAAACTTGAACTTCAGATCCCTCCTCATCGGTGTCCGATGACTCCTCGAAGCGCTGCGAAATGAATTCTTCTGCATCATATCCACATGCCGCTAAGGCTTCTGCCCACATTTGCCGCAGCCGTAAGTGATGATTTGGTCTCCTACCATCGAATAAATCGTCCATCTCGTTTGACATGTCGTCGCCAGTTGAATACAGTGTCCGAGGATTGCATGCGACCTTCGAGACCCAGTGCCCCTCACTGATCATATCAGCGCCATTTTCTATCAATAAAATGAGCACTTGTAGCCACTCGCTCTCATCAACACCCCTACTTCCTTCAATGGCAAAGAGAAGGGTACGAGTCAAGTCTTGGGCTGGCAGATTGTGATCACTCAGCTGCAGAAGAAATTCAACACTGGCGAGGGTCCAACCTCCTTCCCCAATTAGCCTTGCCATGATCTCACGAGGATTCACCTCAGATACAAGGAATTCAAAGCCGTGACTTAGAAGTGTGGCTAGCGAGTCCTTGTCAAAGTCAGAACATGAATCGCTGTAGGAATAGTGCCTGATTACCATTTCCGACCGGCTGAAAATTATCGAAGCAGGGCTTCTAAAGATCGGGAGGCTTGTGGTTGGATCTGCGCCCGCTTCAAGTAGTTGTTGGCGACATTCATTCACCTTTGCCAGAGAATCTGAGTCGTGCATAATGCCCCACAGATTTGTGTGTTCGTCGTAGATCTCCCTAGAACAGAGATGGAGTGCGTGCATGGTGACCAGGTCAGCGGGGTCATTGTTTGCAATCACCTGCTGGGGACTTACTTGGCAAAGCGGTTTCCAGGTGAGCTCTCTACAAAGTCTACATCTGCACCCTTGTGAATGAGAAATTTGCAGATATCAGGCTTATTAGCAAAAAGAGCATGCTATTATTGTTACCCTTTTGCGACCTTTCATATGACAATCTATGACAATGCTTACATTCAATAGACATCGACCTCTAGTGTCACGATCAGTGAGAGAGGCTTGCCTCAAAGCCAGCATCTTCATTAGTCGATTAAGTTCTCCATTCTTTATCACGCGGAAGACTTCAGAGTCATCGGGTATCAAAGCTGAGACGGACAAGACTGGGGTTGTGAGAGAGCAGCTTTCGAGGAAGGTCCGCTAGCTTAAAGCAAAGGCAACATGGGCCTTTGAGGGATTTACTGGTACATATATGACAGAGATATCGAGGGACTCTGATATTTCATCAGCTGAATCGTGTGTGATCCTGTTGTGAGAACTAGCTCTGGTCTGGATCCCGCGCCGGGCCTTAATCGTGAATATGCCATTCGAGGAGGGTCGAACACGACAAGTGTTCTTGATAGACAAGCGCTTGTCTACAAAGCGCTCCGATTGGCTCACTATCCTTCGTCGTTAAATAGGAGCCTGAGGCAAGCGCGGGATGAATACCTTTCTCCTTAAGGGCAATGCGATCGGAAGCATTCATGATTCGCTTCATTCTTTTAAGATCATGCTTACATTGCGCATCTTGAACATCAATATTATCATCCTGATCATATGCCCTCTTCTTTCCCTTTCGGTCGTCGTGAAGCTTGTGGTTCTCTTCAGCCTTTAGTAAGTGAGCCAATATCTTATCCACATCCTCGATGATCGACTCCGCCTCACTCGAGGATATGGTTTGCTCTTTTTCGTTGACCAGCTCTGACAGTCGGTCCAGCGCTTCCTCGAGGCAATTATCAGAAGGTCTGGGTAGTCGTAGGTCAGTGTCTCCATCATCAAGATCTAGGACAGCTTCGCGTGGTGCAGTCTTCGCCTCGCGCTGTTGAGACATCTCAGACACTTCTAGTCGTTGCCACAGCTCGAGAATTGACTCCATGCGTGTATTTAGAGTTGCACACTGCTCCGCGGATATATTGGCAGCATTAAGAACTTTCTCGCCCACCGCATCGATTGCGTTCGTCATACTTTGGGCCGATTTTTGTGACGTTGTTTGAAGATTTCCTAACGTTCTGTTCACCTGATCGACGCCGCCTTGGGTGCTTTCTAGTATTGTTGTGTGCGTTGCGCTCAAGGTAGCTTGCCTGTTCGAGCAAGTCTCGATCCGTTGGAGCCGTTTACTGAAGACATTAGTGGGACGCCAGGAATCACGAAGCAAGATCACGCCAACGACATACCCTTTAATGACACTCATTTGAAGTGATAGCACCGCAAAATGCTGTTGAAGGAGTGCCGACATGCGGTCGAGCTCATCTTCTTGCAATGTGGCTTTTACATTCTTCCAGAGTTTTGCTACTTTCTTGTCCTCCGGCGAGCTTAGCTTCGACACTTTGGCTTCAAAGTCACCCATATATTGAGCACATGCAGCAACCAGCTGCGGTAGCTCATTGGCGAGATGGAGGTCGTCTCCAAAGCCGTTGAGCTGTTGAAGGACGCTTGACAGATTGCGCAAATTCGACGTCAAATGTTGAAGGGTTCGAGGCGCATGCTTGATACCGGACACGGTCTTGTATACGAATTGGGTGGAGTGCAGGGCGAGGCCAACAACGGTGATCACACTCGCAGCACCGTCCATGATTGTAAGGAGCTAAAGACGGCAAGTATACTGAAATCAATCCTAGAACGGTGCTGCATCCGATCCCCCCGCTTGAATCATTGAGCACTTGACGTACACCCAGAATACGTCGCATTTGAGCTTCAGTCGTACAATAATGGAAAGCTCCAAGGACCAACGCAGTCGCACGAACTATGTACACACCTTCTGCTCCACCATGTGTAACGGACTTCGCAGAACGAATGGCTTGATGAAAAGGCTCAATTACGAGGGCAAGAGAGAGAGAAAGGGAAGATGAAAGACTTCGAGACCGCATAGCTCTTGTGGTCTTGTGGTGCCACGACTAATACAATGCCTGCTTGACCCCACCGCCTTGCATGATCGAAGAATTCCCGACCAACCAGGCGAGTGCACGTGGCCTCAGACTCCCCCCAGGTCTACGAGTATCAGTATAAGGTAATTTCAAGCGCAGAATATCTTGATCCGCTCACGAATGCTATCGCGAGAAGGCAATCAGAAAGATAAGGACGTCGGAACATACTCTGCGGCTCGCCCCCGTCCCGCTCTGCCGGCCAGGCTCTGCCCCTTTTCCCCTCGCGCAGACACTTTGACTCCCGACGGGTCACCTCCTCCCTCTAGCTCCAGCGAATTGTGGTAACACCCTGAGCAGCTTTCAACACGACATTGGGTCGTGACGCTTGAGTTCTTGGCCTGGACAATGTCTCGTTTCCGGCGTTGAAGGTCGTTGCCTTGTTCAGCCATTTAGGTGAATGTTTAGTTGTGAAGACTTCTCACGACTTGATAGTGACACTCAACTCGAAATGCAAAATTGGAGGCTCGCATCGTCCCAATTCCAACTTAGCTACAATCTTCATTGAACCTGTGAATCGATACAGCTCTCGTTGTAACTGAAAAGGCTGGATGAATCCGTTGATGAGTGACCTTCAGAAGGGAATTTGCCTAGCCGATATCCTCTAGCTCTTGATCTGTGTCATACCTGTCCATTTCAATGACCTTTTCACAACGCTGAATTCTTAGTGACATTCAATTTGAGATCACATGCAATTCCACCATCAATTGAATTAAAAGTGACGTTCGCTGATGAATGCACCAAGTCCGCAACACTAGCGTGAACGTATTTTGATTTACGCAGTGATTGACACTTGTGAATGGCGGCTGTGAATTTCTGTCCTGGCAACATTCATCACTGTGTTGACTGAAGGCTCGCCACTAGCGCGGTCCGATTAGCATAAATTTCTCGTCTCCCCCCCACCTTCTTCTTCTTTCTTTCATATCACAACACACATATTACCGCAGACCAATAACACTTTAAATATATATGCACTGAACGAGAACCACCGCGCAGCCGAAGACCTTGCGGACTGTTCGAGCTCGAGCCTGTACAAAGCCAATAATCGACAGGCCGGATACGAAGTACCGACAGAAGGCAACAGAATCATCGATATTCAATAACAAGACCTTTGGTACCCCCAAAGTGCCATACGTCTTTCTGGATATCGATGGAATCTGCCTGCGCACCGAGCAGACTCATAGCAAGTACAACGCGCACAACGTACTTGTTGCTTGCAATGTCATTGCCCGTATGCTCGAGCAAAAACTTCACGCCGAAGAGGACATTACGATCCTCTCGCCATACAAAGCGCAGATCTCGATGTATCGTCTTGTGCTGCACCAGAAGAGACTGTTCAAGATCAATCTCAAGACCATAGACTTCATGCAAAGCCAAGAGAGTGAATGCATTCTGCTCGACTTCACCGTCTCAGCCATTCGCGATGGTGGCCTCGGATTCCTTACTGATTTTCGCCGCATGAACGTGGGACTCGACCGCGCGAGAAACCATTTGATCATTCTTGGATCTTGTGGTACACTGGAAGAATCGCAAGGGTTCAAACATTGGCTTTCCAAGCAGAGCGGCGCACAGCGTCATCGAGAGGAACGAATTGTAAAGGAGCAGACAAAGCATTTCCGAAAAGTCCTCCAATTCTATCAATCCAGGAAAACAATTCGCATTACAGAACCTGAGGTGGAATTGGATTCGCCGATGTTCGAAGTGACCAGCGCCGAGTCATTCCGCCATAAACGGTCACAACCAAGAAACGTCGAGTGTCACAAATGCCATGGAGTCGGACACATGGCGCGCGATTGTCCCAGTTCTGCCGGTGAAAAAACCTCAACATGTCGTCAATGTGGCCAGATCGGCCACTTCAGAGCTGAATGCCCAAGCACGAAATGCATCAATTGCGACGAGTACGGACACATAGCCAGAGTCTGCCCGAAACCACGCAAGGGAAAAGCCGGGCGTGGCCGATGGATTCCTCGCCAAGCTCACGAAAAGGCAGCGAAAGAGGAGGAAGCTGCCCCAGCCGAAGAGAACTTTGCGCAACACGAAGAGCCAGAAGTCTCGGAGCAGTGGAAGGAATTCGAAGCGGAAGTCGCAGAGCACGATGACGACGAGCTTGCGGAGATGGCTGAGTTGGAGAAGGGCGATAGCAGTGAAGAACATGACCATGGATTTGGTTTCGAAGGACAGGATTGAATTGTGATCGTGACAAGCTCAGGGACGATAGTAGAGCTGAGGCAAGCAAGCGGCTAGCGATGTCGGCAAATCTGGAAGCACGGCAGACTGTTATTCGAGCTACACTGGTGAGAAGGGAAAGTGTTCGGGTTTAAGGTGGCAAAAATGCTAACAGTGGATGTCAATGGCGTGTTGGGGAGAGTACGGTTCGCGGGAATGGTGGTATCAAGTGTTAACAGCTGAACGAATCGTGGTATAGCACGATCAAAAGAAGAGGCAAAACCTTAGTAAATATGAAAGTGGTAGAGAATGGATATGGATCAGCTATTTGCCTGCTTCCACACTTTTCTTCGGGCGTTCAACCCGTGGTGAAGGGCAGAATCCTCATGCGCATTTCCCGGCAAATATGAAGCAGCAAGATAGAATTAAGGCACTGCAATGAACCTGAACCACCAAAACCTCATTAACCTTAAATAAAGCGTGGAAGATCGCATGGAGAAAGTTACATCAAATCTTGAGCGCAGCAGCCTACTAGACGAGAGACTTCAGCGGGTAATGGTCCGGTTGGGGGCTGTATCTTGTGATCTGGGTCCTTCAAGTCCGTGTCGAGCCTGATACGACGAGCGACTCGGCGATTAATATGTCTGGGAGAAGAATAAGCCGAGATACAGGACAGCAAAGAACAGAAGGAGGACCCATTTTTTACTGATACTCGCCGTCAAGAGCAGAAAATTTAGAAGAAAAAAGAGACTATCAACAAAGACATAAAGCTGCTGAATGACGGTGATCGCCATGAAGGGAAGCAAGGAAACCAGAAGCTGAAAGATACGGAGATAGTCTTGAGCAACTTCGAAAGTGGCTCAGAAAAAGCGGTATTCATCAAAGCAAACCGGTAGAAAGAAGGGAAAAACGTGTCGGATCTTCCTCTGATGGTGAAGAATCGTCCTCGGGTTAAGAGACCCTGAGGATGGGCCCTTCGATTGGCCAAAGGCCGTCATCGATTGGTGCGGGTGGAGAGAAGACAAGAACAACAGAGTAGCGGAGAGCTCAAAACGGACTTGTGAGCTCTCCATACCCTCCTTATAAAGGCATCCTCGAAATGGAGGTACCATTCCAATTTCAGGATCGTTCTGCTCTTAAAAATGCGGTGGAAATTGCATAGCTCACCTCGCTGTCTTTGTTGTTATCTATTCCCGACTGCCATTGACGGTCGTGACGAAGAATGGAAATAGTGCCGTTCCCATGCCTTCAATCGTATATTTCAAACGTTTTTTATATAAAATCTTATTATCTTTCTTATTTGCTCAGAAACAAGCCGGCGGCAACATTCAGTGATGGGTCTATGGTAGTCGGGTCGCAATTGAGAATTTGCATGAGAACTCATGTAAGCCTTGGGCATTGGTCTCTCACAGGCCCAGTACCTATTTGAATAACAACTTCTATCTCTTATGAGCAATATTCAGGAATGCTATTGATCATGTGGCAGAACGAAGCCTGAAAAGCAGCTCATTTTATTCGAGCTGATACAGGATCCCCCGGGTACGGGCAAAAGAACTGTTGTGGTGTCCTTTATGGTGGTTTGCGAGGCCTACAACTACTTACCGCTTTTCTGTGCACCATCTAACTCAGCAATGATTGAGCTAGTCAAGAAGATATAGCTGCTCGATAACGGAAGGGAACACCAAGTCGACATGGTGAACGTCGTCCGTTACCATAACCAGAAACTCGAAGGTGATACGGTTCTCTACTTGCACTCCTAGTTCCACAAGACCAAGACCGGAGACATTTAACCCCCCTCTGGAATGGATGAGAAGGTGTCAACCTGGGAGGTTGGTTGAAAGGGATATGACCGAACATCGCTATCAAGCTCTTGACGAAGAGGAGAGACTTGATAGAAGAGGACCCATCCACTGCGCACCCGGAGAAATTTAACCCCCCTCTGGAATGGATGACTTGAGACTTGAAAATGGCGCTGATGTCCCTTGAGCCTGCGGATACACCGATTCGGGTGGAGAAGCCAACGGGTCACATCTTTCTTATGCTCCGCTAGTAGCACCCTCATCGGGTCTCCCGCCCGCAGTCTGTCCTCCACCCACCGCGCTGGCCCAACCCGCGGCATGCCCTTCCACTTCCGCGCCTCAACCTCGCTGCTGCCTCCTCCCCCACCTCGCCTTCGCCGGCTGGCCTCTTAGCAACAGGACTTGAGCCCGCGCCCGTGCCCGACCACCGTCATCAGTCGCCGTCGACCAACAAATCCCGAATTATCGATCCCCGACCGGGATCACACAAAGCAGACAGGACTTGACCAGCTGCGCGCATTCGCCCGACGCCTCGCTTTAACGGAATTTGCGATAAGTTCGGCCGGTCTCCGGCTTGCTTGAACAAGGACTGACAACGGCAGTCGTACAATTCGCTCGCGTACCCTCTCCTGACCCGCCTCCCCCGTGAGGTCTGAGACCTCATCTGGAGCCAACTTTTCCGCCTAAGAAGGATTTACCGCAAAAAAGGGGCCGGCGTTGGCTTTCTCGGCCTGATTTTAACCTGCAGGCAGATTGCAAACGAGGCCATGCACTATGTAATAATAAGAACGATATTCAGCCTACCAGTTAGGGGTGAGCACGCGGTTCGGGCTGGGCAATTTCCCAGCCAGATGGAGCGCATAATGCTGTATATGCCGTCTCAAACAGACGACAAGGCGGCCCGCGGGGTGCTCCGAATGTTCGACTAGGCTGGCGTACGAATTACGGTGTTACGCCTTTGGGTGGGCGAGGGGGCTGCAGACCATATTTGGATGGCAACCGTACTGGCTGTGAACTGGCTCGTCTGGTGGGGTAATCATACACTCAGCTGGGTGTCCCTTGAGATACCCGCGAGCGCTGAGATCCCGGTTGAGCTCATGCGATCGATTTGTGGGGGGGATGGTTGTGGAGGTCGAGGCAGCCAGGGGGGGCCAGAATTCAGCCAAGGGCAGGGCCCAATGTGGCCCTGCCCGAGAAGGACCAAGCTTTATGGGCTCTTGGACAAGGCCACAACGGACGCGTTCTCAGCCCCAAGACTGATTCTCTTTGCTACTACCTATCAAGTAAAATGAGCAATTTACAAGGGCTTTGGGTCTAGGTCTCCGGCTGCCAACACCACGCAGAAGCCTGGTGGATGGTGTGCAATAGCAATTACAGGATACGGCTTTCGACTGGATTGGGGAAGGATCCAAATATATACGTTCTCAATTTGGATATTCCAGGACTGCTGGGGGACTGATAATGCGACCAAACATCTGCTACACTGCATGGATTCTTTATTTCATGAGATAAATCGAGGAACACGACATCGCGGCGCCAGGAACTCGTTGTGATATTGAATTATTTTGACGGTATCCCCTCGGTCCCTGCCAGGCTCGAGCCAACCGTTCATAACGATGGCTTTACTCAATCCTGATAGGGCTTTCATGGCAATTTCGGGCGGCATTTCCACCCGAAACATTTGTGGTAGAATACGGCGATAATGGAGCAAACATCATTGTGATTCAACCTCAAGGGTCAGAGGCTTCTTACACAGTTCCGTCGCCTATTGATCACCTATGCTCAACCTAATTGTATCCACAAATTGAAAGCCATACAGACATTGCATTCAGGATTGACTATCGGAGCAAACATCCGTTGGGATCAAAGGACAGCGCTAGATATTACGGACCATGAGAAGAGGGAGCTTTCGTCCGTTAGAATAATCGAGGAAACCTCCGGCACCGCGTCCTATAGCCTCCGCGTATTCCGTCAAGACGTTCACTGCCAGGAACAAATGAGCCAGAGCACATCACACAGCTCTCGTTTCACCCTTTCTTCCTCGTCGACCTCCATACTGATACGAATTGCTATCGAGGAAACAAAGATACGCAGATTTTTAAGCAAGGTAAGCTAATGCAGGGCCAGTGTTCTCAGCTATTTGGTTGAACTCTGGATCCTTGCTGAGATGCGTGATATTACAAAAGAGACATGGTGTGTCTGTTTGTCTTGGTTCATTATTATCATTCGAGGATACCTGGCCGTCTTGGATCTGGACGACCTCGAATTCACGATGTCTATCCAGGAATTCCGAATGTTGCGGACTCCTCGGAAAATGGTTGTAGTTCGCATAGTGCCCAATATGAGCTCGAAACATCATCAAGACAGTGAGAAAGAGTATGTAGATGGACTCGCGAGAGTTAGAAACAAATTCGAACAACGTCAGATCATTCAAGAAACAGAAGAAGTCGGTCTAATGAAGTTAGGGTGGGCTTCTAAAAGGTCTAGTCTTTGATATGGAAACCACCTATCAGCATGCTATCGGCAGTGTTCGCATATAAAAGCAGTCAAGCAGTGTTGTTTATGTCTGCGAATACAAAAATGTGGTACCAAGTCTCTTGGTCTGGGCCAAGCCTTATCCGTTAGGCAAAGCTCGTGTATGCTGGCTATGGCGAACATGCAATTTCGTATGCCATTCTGTAAGAACCAGTCACATCTCGATATTTCCGCTGTGTTTGGAATTCTGAAAGGAATAGTCGAATTGGGACTCTAAACATCATAAAATGGTGGTAAAGTCAAGGAACAAAAGCCCGAGCTGAAGAATAAACAACGATATTGCCTTGCCCAGCAGAAGAAGAAGCTCGAGGCACAGAAAGAGGCGATCCAAAAGGACTTCGCGGTTGAGAACCGCAAACTTCGTAACAAGCAGCTGCAGGAGGAGGTCCCATGGGGCAGATCTAGACGACATTGTGGGAGCCTTTTACAAATCGATACAACATTTGGACCTTACCACCAACATGGTAATAAATGGTGAGGAGACGAGTGTATGTGCTCCCGCAATCGCATTTCTGGGGGACATGCCACAGCAGGCAGACAATAACCGAATCGACGTATCAGGTTTTGGTCAATGCGTTCGCACGACAAAATTAACTTCAGATCCAAATAGGGAACGGAATGCAGAGCCACTTTGCCCAGCAAAAGCGAAGCTGGAGCCGGAGAAGACGTCAGAGATGAACACCCAGAGGAGACTGCCTCTGGATCTTCGTCTGCTCTGTCTGTAGGTATATCGAGAAACGTCGTCTCCAGACATACATGAATGTGGCGCTTAAGGCGCAAAAAGCACAAATAGACCACGTCAATGGGGTTCAACATGTCTTAAAGAAGATGCCTGAAGCATCCTCGGTGTCATCTCCGAAGATTGCACACAACATTCTTTGTGCGGGCAACTGACACGTAGACACCCAAGGCTTGAGAGATGCAAGGAGAATGCTGCAGCTCGAGCAGCAGCGAACTCTCTATCATACCAGGGTTGCCACCCGGAGCCTTGAGATACGGCCTTTGAAAGCCAATTACACAATGGGCGCCGTGGTGCCCAGTATGTAATTATTTCGCCAAGGCGGGGTGTGACATTCATGCCACCAAGTTGGCGTGCAAAACAAAAGCAGAAGAAGAGACAGGGAGCCAGCTGCTAGACGTATGTAGACCATACCAGGAAGAGAAATTGGCCATCACTATAATACGCTATGGCTCCGGAGGTAGGGAGGGAACGACAAAAAACAGCTTGAGCGGAAGAATCGATTGCATACTTCAGAAAGAACAAAGAGCAGGCAGGAACTAAGTGTACGAATATCTATAACATGGAGAAGACACTTACTGTAAAATCGGAGGACGCATAGCTGCCTAAACACAGAAACATCTTTACGGCGTTAAAGGCAGTCGCACTGCTCCTCAAAGGTCGTGATGCTATGCATATTACGAAATATGGTTGGTCCAACTTGGCGAAGGCTTTACCAACCGAAAAGGTACTCATTGTGATATCGGAGAATTGCAACAAAATCCGAGGAGTAAGTTTCGCGATCGCAATGGGCTCATTTTAAGCAACGTGCTTCACTTGGGCGCAGTAGCATTTGCACAGCGAATCAACATTACGCAAAGCATCCGCAGCAGATGCGATCACAAATCGCCATAACACTAATCGAATGCTTTGCGCATTTTCTGATGGAACCGGGTCCTTGGCACATCTACTGGCTGAGACGGTGTTGATCATCCTCAAGAATTCCAGGCCTATAGTTGCTCAATCCAGCACTCAACGGGCGAGCACGAATCGAACTTGCATTAACGAAGCCCGACCCGGTGTGCAATGGCAGTTGCTCCGTAAATCATAGCCTTCCGGATTCGAAAAAACAACAAGTCCGGAGCTCGCTACCACCTCATATTTCGAGGGAAATGCGTAGAGTATGGCGACTCTCAAATGCTTCAGAAAAAGCATGGTAACACCGTGGCGGAATTTACGCCCAGTCTCTCATTCTCTCTCTTTCTCTATATACAACACCTTACTTGTCTCATGGATAATAAGACACTAATCAATCACATCAGCCCATACTTATACGGAGACCATATTTGGGCGTGAGACTTTTTCCATTATTGGATTGCCAGAAGAACTAGAAAAATCAGGCAAGACCAAGGAGAAGGCTGCCCAAGAGTCAGCTAAGCCATGGATCAATGCAATCGACTAAAAAAGACGCGCCTTACTTGGGTAAGAGGAGGATTAATAGCCGCGCGCTGTACTCAGACACAGAGTACCTTGGATTCAAGCACATTAATCAGCAGCTGCCTCTCAGGCGCATTTTATTTCTGATATTGAATCACCAACCAGCAAGAACAACTCCTGGTTTTTCGAAGTCCAGCCAATCTTCATCTGTATCGATCTAGAAGACCATTGTCGCGCCAGTGGCGCTAATTAAGTCACAGAGATTGGTTACTCGAGATTCGAGGTTGGGAATACTCTCGCCCGTTTATATACTAACAAGGCAGCTGAGGATCAATTGGGGTCTTCGTAAGCGTTATGCTTCGAAACCGTCGAGAATGGATGAAAAAGCTCCAAGGGAAGACAGACGCGACCCGCGAGCAGTGCTAAGAATGTCGACTTCGCGCCTGTGATCCCCAGCGAAACCCGGAGTGCCAACGTCTCGCCTGTGCCCTGCGAGAGATTTTCGCTGCAAGATCGCTCTTCGCTGAAAGCTTTTTGGGTTTTCTTATGCATTTCCTCAAGTCCTTCAATGTCCAAGAACTTGTGAGGCAACAAAACCGGCCTTCACATGCGGTGCTGGTTACAATCTCTCATGGTGCTCTTGCAGTAGCTACGACAGCCAAGGTAAGGTCTTTTTATATACAATAATCATCTTCAATTGCCGCAGCAGAACATCGACAGAATTACACAGGACTCGGAGCCAGATGCTCTTCTCCCTGTAATGCACAACTTGAACAGCGTACAACCAGTCGTTCTAGTTGGTAATGCAAAAGAGCTTGGCGCAATAGTCTTTGAAAGGTATTAAGTCGATCCTAGTACCAGAGGCCGAAATCAGACTTATACCTGTCATGAGACTTGACTCTTTCAACTCTCAACATCTCGCGATTTGATTGACGAGAATAGACTTCCAGACGACGGCGACGACGAGACTGCACCATCACCACACTGCCCATATTTGAACTGAGCTTTGGCGAGGTTTTCTCTCCCCCCCCCCCCCTCTCTCTCCCACACACATAAACACACTCTCACTCTTACCTACCAGCCTCGTACAGTGAGCGGCGTAACTGACTTCCCTGTATCATTGCACCAATGCATGAGCAGGCCAGAGCCCGGGTGGCAACGCTCAAGCATCCCCCAAGTGTAATCAAAAGCGTCGTCTAGACAGCAATTTATTCAGCGCTGCCATCAGGATGGAGTCTCAAGCAAAATCAACAACATCGTTTCTGAGACTGTCCTTGGAGGGATAGTCGTCAGAAGGTTGGGTCACTTATCTCTTAAAAAAAGGTATCTTGTGAGCGCCACTCGCAGACAGGTTGGCCACTTTCAGAGAATTATATACTACCCGAGAAAGTTCAGAAGGAGAAATAAGAGGTAATTCATTGATCAAAATCAGAGGAGACGGGAATTACTATGGTCCATGGCCTACGATGCCTTTGTCTAATTTTCTTTGTCCAGAATTTGAGAAACTCGGCACTCGACTGTTCTCCGATCTGAACAGCATTCTAAAAGTACTCGGAGTTCCCGACCAGGCCATGATGGAAAAGCAAATGGTATGAGTACATACTAACTCACAAAGTAGACAAGATGACCTCAGAAGATTGGGAGTCTGCATCACTTTCCAAGCAGCCAATTGGAGCAATGGTCACTCTCACGAATGAGCAAACTGCTTTTTAATTTAATAGCGTTGTCGAGGACGTCCAATGACTCGTTGCAAAGGTTAAGCTGGCAGTGACTTTAGAGCTAGGTCCCCTTTCCTCGAAAATTGTCGTCTATGTTCGTGACTGTATAACAGCCATAAATCGATTGCCAAAGTTAGCAGCAAGTATGCCCGGCCAATGTGTTTGACCATACATTTCGCTTTCACGCGTCCTCAGACCTTGTCTCCATTTCTGAAGCTGGTCACCACCTGATCACTTGGCGATTTTATCATGGGGTTTGCATCATGACCGTGTCGATCAGCCAAGCGGGTTCCACGGCAAGGCATATGATCGCGTTGACGCAAGCTGCAGAACCAGCTGATAAGGTTTGGCGGGAAGCTCTCGGCTTTGGCATGTTCCTGTCATTAAGGAGAAGCCTTCAGGTCGTCCTCGCGTATCGACATTTAGACCTGTACGAAGCTCGCTGGATCGACTATACGCAATGAGTAGGGTGACGAGCGAGAGGATCTGAAACTTCGATTGTCAATTTCTCGGGCTAAGGTGGAGTCAGCGGCTGGCTTGTGATACCCAGTAGCTCATCCAGAGGATTGGAATTGCAACATGTTGAAGAATTTCGTGGGGGGTGTAGGACTTGGAGGTGGTCACTGGGGTCAGAGAAAAGTATTGCTTGCGTACTACTTCATCAGTCATTATACAATCCAATCATAGGGCACTTCCTCAATTGACTTGTTGGGCATGCTCAACTCTTCCATCTCCGTCATCCAAGCGGTTCCCTAATCTCACGCCGAAGCAAACCCTTCCACGGACCTTTTCAAATTTTTGCCGGGATCGTCGCTTTCCACCTCTCCCCCTTTCTCGTTCGGTTGGGAGTGTCTTATCTAGTCGCCCCGTCGGCACCTCCGGTCGTACCCTCTTATCCGATCTCATTGGGGAGCCTCGCGGTCGTACACGTGGCTCTTCTGTTCGTGGGTCTCCAACCACTCCTTCTACGCGCTCTCGGCCAATGTCTGGTCAGTATCGGAGTCGCACCAAACAGCCACCCCAGATTCTTCAAATACGAGGACTGTCATTTGGTCAAGGGGTGAGAAAGCAGGCCAGACCTTATTGACTGACCTTCCTCCGCGAATTCCTCTCCCTCGTCACCTCTCTCTACATCCATGACGTACTTTCAACATTCACTCGCTGCATAGTCATCTCAAGATGGCTGATTCTGCAGCTGACTTCCAACCGCAGGAGAACGAACTTCATCATACTGCTTCTGGGAGCATAAAGCGTGCCCCGAGACGCAGGCATCAAAACCCGCCGACCCCTTCTCTCGAGCCCGGTGAGTTCTCGACAGTACGATGTATGTCCATAGCGGATTCCAGCACGGAAGGCATCAGCTACAGCACATTCGTTAATGCTATCTGTATATGGAAAGATAAAAGCCCTTCAGCCATGGATCTTATCAAAGCAATATGTAGACCTACCAATATCCCTGTGAGCACACATATGGGAGCAAATGGTCTTCCTGACCTTTCGGATCACCCTTCCTCTGCAATATGCCTGCCATTTGGTTGGCAAACTTGTCTTTGACGATGATGACACAACGAAGCATCGAATGCTCCTCATTGGAGAAGCAACTCCCGCCAATGCGTGGTATGCGGAAACCACCCTACGACAAGGCTGACGTGGGCGTTGGAACCATGCACTCCGAACCTTTCGCAAACAAAAAATTCCAAGCTCACACAAGAGTTCGACAGCCCGGAGAGCGAGCCTCTGGCCGAAGAGGCATGCGCGTCGCGAATTGACTATCGAACAAAGGTATGCATTTCGCAGCTTGAGCACCGAATGACGTTCTTGGAAGTTTGAAGGATAAGCATCTTTCGTTGTGAGGGTTTTTTCTGTAGTCTGTACATCTGGCCTCCCCGTAGCGTTGGAAAACGGGAGAATCCCAATTCCCGCAGATCATATCAGCAGAAGAAATTTCATGAGCAAGGGTAGATGCAGACTCGGACCTGCCAGGCCCGAGTCCGGTGGCTGCAGCAAGAAGACCCTTCGGGCACGTTGGTCGACCAGTCCATTTATCAACCCGACGGGTTAAAGAGACCCTTTGAGCAGAATGGACGAGACTTCCGCCTCCGTCCCTCAAAAAGCCATTGCTCCCTTCTGCAAGCGATCAGCCTACCATCTCCAGTGTCCAGGCTTTTGCATCAAGCTTGAAGCCCACAATGGGCTCTAGAATGTCCGATGGACAGAGGGCAAACCAATCGCGAACCGCGGACGACCAACTATCAAGCTTGCGGGAATTGGGGAACGAGTTCAGAGACTCATATAATCGTTTTGAGATGTTGTGTTGTTCCTGGAGACGCTTCATTGGGAAATGCTCGGGTTGCGATCGTGGTCGAGGGCATAAGAACAGGTCGATGAGCTTTGGCTGTGATGAGTATCGGTTCATCTGTAGCGAGTCTATTCATAAATATGTATATTGGGTTTAAAAAGGCCGTGATAATGTAAGGAAGGTGTCAGCTTGCTCAATAAGAATCGACACGATCCTCGCTGCTGCAACATCCTCAACACACCGGGTATAAACTCCACGGGGCTCATGGTGAGCGTGTCCACTTCCGTTCTACATCACATGGTCATGATGCCACTCTGGTCATTCCTTAATCCTTTCCTCATAAGCCCTCCACGCCGCCCTCCGATACCTCTCCGCTTCCCGTCCCCTATCTTCCGCCCCTAAGATGCCCCTCCCCACAATCACAACATCCACACTCTGTTGCCGCACCACCACATCCGGTGTCCGCCATATCTGACCCTTGCCGTCCCCGCTTGATCCTCCTGCCTTCGGCATGCCCACCCCCGGCGTAAAGTTCAGCAATCCCCCGTCTTCCCTTTGCGTGTTCAAGTTCTCCTGACATATGTAGCCCACCACAAATTCCTTGTTCGCCCTCGCAGCATCCACGCACGCATCTGTGTACTCTTTCGTTGCTAGGTTCCCTGCGCTGCTCATCTGTGCTAGCAATAAGAGCCCCCTCGCGTGCGGTGGTGGGCCCAATTCTTGTAATGCGGAGGCGGTGTCGGCTCCATCGTCCGTCGCACTGGCGTCGCTCAGACTTTTGAGGAGGGCGGGCGGGTGGCCTGGCGAAGGGGCGGCGGATTCGTAGGTCTGGGAGATGGTGGTCGTGGCGAAGGCGCCGTTGAAGGGGTCAGCGCTTGAGCGGCGGTGTTCGAACATGATATTTTCTTCCGTGCTTTTTGAGGACGCACCAGGCTTTTTGCCTGTCCGGCGAGGGTTGGTAGAAGCTTGGACGAGGTTCGGCGGTTGGGATGGAGCTTCCGGGGCTGGATTGGAGTCGAGGCTATGGCGGGGAGTGCCTGTGKAGATCGTGGTGGCGACGGATTGGTTCAGGTGTATGAGGGTTTCAGTGGCGGCGTCGTGGAGCGCGGAGATGATGGAAGGGCCAGGAAGCAGGTGAGCGTTGGTGAGGTGAGCCCAGGTGGCGATGCGGAGAGGGCCACGGGTATATTGGGATTGGAGGGTATCTAGATTGGGACAGATGTCAGCAATTGAGGGTGTTCAGGTGTGAGAATGCATGACTGAGGTGAATGAAGCGTACTGCCTATGTCTCCAAGTTTTCTGTCCTCAAAGAGAAGAAAGTGCTTTCGCTTTGAGACCTCTTGCAGGCCTCGGATGGTGCGCTCCGAGAAATCATCAATAATGTCGGCGTGGGTCTTGAGAACGCAGATCTGATCGCCAACTTCCTCTGCTATTTGCAGAAGCTCCCTTGTCTTATGGACGTCGGCTGAGACGCAGAGATTGGAGCGCTTGATGGAGATCAGGCTGAGGAGGTAGCGACTGAGAGGTGACACAGAAGGTAGCTCAGCCCGGTCAAGGAATGAAAGAGATGTGGATGCCATTGGCGGCATAGATTCAGCTAAAGTAATTCTAAATGGAAGATGAGAACCTTTATCACATGCGTTGGTCGATTGCAAATGAATCGACGCACGAGCGAGGAGGATGTCAAGGATGTGAACAGTGAATTCAATTCAATTGACTTTGCATGCCAAGAGATGTCAGAAGCACGTTGTGGACGTCAACGCGTGGCGTTCCGTCCCGAAAGCTTCTAAGCCCTGCATCTGTATTCTGTGCATTGACCCCTTTTGACTTTGTTCTTGAACTGAACTCTGGTCCTGTTGCCTTGTATTGCGATTTGTAGAAATCGTTGACCGATTCGAAAGCTTTTGCCTAGTCCATTCATGTAAGACGACATCTACTGTTGATTGGATCTGGTATCTGATTTGCGCTCGAGTCAATGCCGAGACTGGTCTCCCAACCTGTTTCTGTTTCTGGAAGAGGACATTGTCGTAGTCGGTATAGTGGTGACGTATGTAAGCACCCACGGCAAGTTCAGCTCTATCATCAATATCGAGCCTAGTGGTCCTCCCTACGCGTTTGCTACCCCTTTCGAACCCGTGTGCAAGGATATGCTCAAGGTCCTCCAGTGGCATCTGGGGATACATATCTGTAAGTACAGCCCGAATCTGTGTCTTTTCGCGGCTATCCCTTTGTCCAGCTGCTTTCTGACGTTGATACGCTGTCTTGGCCAAGTCTGAAAGGGCGCGACTGTAAACCTTTCCGGGGCAATGCAACCCAAATCTAGTACCAGTAGCAGGATTCTGCGCGGAGTCTGAGCGAAATACGGGTCGAAGGATCAAGGCGCACACCTACGTATACAATATACAACAATCTGCCCGATCCTCCTGTCAATTCCCGACTGTCATACTTTAGGAGTTGTAACCAAAGCTTCGTCGGTCACCCACCATTTACGCGTTAGGTATGAGTCACCCTTAGGTACAAATCTGTATCCTGTGGGGACACACTTTGTGTAGCTTCGGAGCTATAGGTCGCTTGGTAAGAGCATCCAACAAATTCGCATACCTTGACGGACGCTTACTCTCTCAAAATCATACTGCAACAACGACTGGCCGACAACGGGTGTCTTGGGCTTTGATTTGGCCATATTGTGCAACCTCTGCACTCAGAAAGCCCTATGACGAATGCCACGAGAGAGTACCTGGCCTCACCCGATGTTTACGAAAAGAGACGAGGCGCAACCGAGGGCGCGCTCGACGCGGTTGCAAATCACCGGCGGCGGCAATACTTTCTTCCGACAATGCGTCCCTTTTATCCGTTCAAGCCGTTTCATCCAAGTCTAGAACTTCGCTCCAAGATTGGATCCAAGATTAGATACTACGCGTTTATGACATATTTCGCCCAACCAACAACATCCTCGAAGGAACCGCAATTGCGTGGAACAATCTTGGGTGGCTAGCTACTGGCGCAATCATCTGCTGACCATGAACACGGCACCAATTGGTGTCTCAAACATCCCAAATGCCTTGCAGAATGGGAAGCCCGCTGCTGTCAAAGTTGACAGCTTACGAGAGAGAGAGCTCTATCACTACTATCAGCCAGCCACAAGCCCAACCAGCAATGGGCCCGCAGATTCCAACGGTGTCTCTGAATCGGGAAGCGCAGTCGCACCTCCTTCCTCACCAGACGCTACCTTGACCGCCCTTGCCCAACTGTGTGCGCTTCGACTTCAGGCTCAGAGGGCAATGATCAGGTAGCTAACTCGAAAATCGGGTTAGAAGATTATTCTGACCATAAGACTGTAGTGTTATTGACAGCGAAAAACAATACTTCATCGCCGAAGCGACCAAGACTCTGAGCATCTCGGACACTTCAAGATACGAGGAGGAAGGGGATAGTCTATGGGCTGGGTGTGCTACAGTGGAGAAGGAAGGTCGTCTTTGTGAAAGAACCCTGGAGGCCACCGCGGACTCCAGCAAATATGCCATGTTCACTGTAACGAACATGCAAGACGACCCTCGATTCGCCAATCTTCCTTTCGTCTGCGGCCCACCATATTTCAAGTTCTACGCAGGTACTCCGCTCACCACGAAGCGTGGCATCAATATCGGCTCACTCTTCGTCCTCGACGATCGTGCACGCCCAGCTCTCTCTCCTGATCAGGTCGACTTTCTTGGGACTATGGCAGCAGTGGTCATGAAGTACATGGAGGTCAGTGCGGAAGCCGAAGAGAGAAAGAAAATCCTGCGGCTTTCTACGGGAATGAATGCATTCGTCGAGGGTAGAAGCCGGCTTGCTCCCCACAGCAACCCCGAAGGGCCAGGACGGAGACGGCCAAGAAAAGATGCCACACCCTTGGTTGCAGGCAGGCGGTCTTCTGCCAAGGAAAATGTTGCATTTCAAGAGCAGCGGAATGACACCAACGCAAATCCATCAAACCTCTCTAGTGAGCAGAGGTTTCCTCATGGCCCATAGCTCTGGCGCTGACGACACTCAGATTATAACCTCAGTCTCATCAAGGAGGCCGACTTTTCTGATACCTCCTACGACTCAGATTACAATGTCGAAACAAAAAGCTCTGACTCAAGCCATCAGTCTACTCTTAACAGGGCTACTAATATCTTGTATGATGCCCTGGATCTCCGCGGTCGCGGCGGGGTCGTCTTTTTGGACACCACAGCCCGACACGGGCGGCGTACTGGCCCCCCCCGCAATAGCGGTACGGAAGCGTTAGAATCAAAGCCAGCTGAAGTTGTATCTGCCACTACAGGCGACCTGACTACGTCTGCTTCGCCGCAATCATTACCTGATAAATCTTTCAAGCCTTTGGATGCTGATTACCTGCATAGCCTCCTGCATCGGTATCCGCGAGGCAAACTCTGGACTTTTGACGGAGACACCGCGCTATCGTCTTCCGACGAAGAAGCCAAAGTGGCCACTCCGGCAGCACTCGATGGCGGCTCAGATCTTAATCGCACCCAACGAAAACAGGCCGACGCCGCAAGGCTGCGGCAGCACTTCCCCGGAGTAAGCCAATTACTTTTTTATGGGCTCTGGGATGCAGGCTCAAATCGCTGGTTCACAGCTGGTTTTGCTTGGACTAGATCCAAACGCCAGGTGCTCTCTGTCGAGACCGAACTGAATTACTTCATGGCTTTCGGCAACAGCGTGATGGCGCAAGTCTCCAGGCTGGCATCCATGGCTGCTGATCAACAGAAAGCCGACTTTATTGGATCAATATCGCATGAGCTACGCAGTCCGCTCCACGGCATCTTGGCTTCTGCGGAATTCCTGGCGGAGACTCACCAAGATAATTTTCAAGACAGCCTAGTCGACACGATTGCGTCCTGTGGCCGCACCCTTCTAGATACTATAAATCACATCCTGGATTACAGTAAGATCAATTCGTTTGAGCGTAATTGGAAAGCCACCAAGCGAGCTCGACCCAAATTCAGAGGAGCTGTGAAACATGCCGGGGTTGCAAGTGACAAAGATGCTCCTCCGATGCTCAATATCTACGCTGTCACGGACGTTAGTTCCATTGCTGAGGAGGTAGTGGAAGGCGTTTATGCAGGCCAGGTCTATCAGGACATCAGCTCAACCGATGCCGTTTCGTTCTCCAACGCCGGTCAGGCTGCCGCACAAGATCGGGGTGTCAAGTTCAGCACTGAAATGAAGAGAAGGACCATGGCCAAAGATGTGGAAGTGATTCTCGACATACATCACGACGATTACGTTTTTGTGACCCAGCCAGGGGCGTTGAAGCGTGTGATCATGAATGTCTTCGGGAATGCGCTCAAATATACCCAGCAGGGCTCAATCACCGTCAAGATGTCTCTTGACGGGAATCAATCCAATCAAACAGAGCCTTTGACTGAAGTCCTCAATGAGCGTGTTCTCCAGATTGTAATCACAGATACCGGCAAGGGTATCTCCAGGGAGTATCTACGGAACAGCCTTTTCAGTCCATTCTGCCAAGAGGACGTTCTCGCCAGCGGCACTGGACTAGGATTGTCCATTGTGAAGTCAATTGTGACCATGTTGCAAGGCACAATCGATGTTCAAAGCGAACTTGGTCTAGGGACAGAAGTCACCATCCGCTTACCTATGTCCCGGGTGCCTGGAAATAACACACCTGTAAATACCCCGAGTAGTCACGGAGACGGCCAGTCTGACGATGCAATGAATGCACTGATCCGTGATCACCAAGGCAGCACTATTTCGTTGTACGGCTTTGGCAGCGACAGCGGTCGCATAGGCACCGTCCTGCGACATACCATCGAAGAATGGTTCGGGCTTGGTGTAATCACTCGTGGAAAGGAATCCCGGGAGTCGAGTTCAAGCCTCATCATAACGGACGAGCGGCACTTGGGATCGCTCTTCCCATCATTGCCTCACGATATACCACTTGTGGTACTTTGCAACAATTCGACACGAAGTGAGATCATGAAAGATTTGCCTACTCGTCAAATCGCGGAAATCGTGTCAAAGCCATTTGGTCCGCACAAGCTTGCAAAAGCATTGCGATTTTGTCTTGACAAAGCTCACGATGTCAGGCATGGCCTGGTAGTCCCTGATTCGACCAATTATCTAGAAGCTTTGATTTCCGATGAGGTGACCCCAAGGCCAGTGCCACAAGATTCTCGCCATGAAGACGTTATACCGGATTTGCATCATCTCACCTTGGAGACTGCCGACCCGGGTGCGCCGATCGAGGTCACAACAAATGAGTCCATATCCGCCAAGATTTCGGAAAATGCTTTGCGAGCGATAGCTGCACCAAGCTCTTCAAATGCCACAAGCGATAATGCGACTGTTACAGGAGAAGATTTCCCGTTCCCATCTCAGGCCTCTAGCCCTCGGTCTCCTGGATCAGCAATCGCCAAAGAACCAATCCAGTCCTTCCAACGGCCGATGCCAGATAGACGAGTCACCGAGCCAATCACAAGCGCAATGTTCACGTCCACATTCAATGAAAAGCCGAATGGAACGTCAGCTGGGCTTCTGGAGCATCCACAGCCTCCTGATTTAGACACTGCAAAGTCCGTGATCCTCACAGATAACAATGTCTTGAGTCTCTCAACAAAGAACGTTGCACTGCTAAATGCACAAACGCCGAAAGCCACACCTCAGAGGAGCGCAGTCGACCACGTCAGGCGACCTCCGAAGCTGCTCCTTGTTGATGATAATCATATCAACCTACGCCTCCTACAGACGTGCATGAAGAAACGGAAGTATCAGGAAGTGGACACCGCGGAGAATGGGCAACTGGCTGTTGAGGCTGCAGAAGCGCACGGCGATGGGTACGACATTATATTTATGGGTAAGGAGTGTTTGAAAGTGCACACGAAGCCGAGAACAAGCTGATGGTACGTCGTCAGATATTTCGATGCCGGTCATGAACGGCTTTGAAGCCACGCGCGCCATACGAGACATCGAGGACGAGCGTGGCGGCATCGGCAAGAATGGTGCTGAGCGGCATCCTGCTCTGATTATTGCCCTTACCGGTCTTGCTTCAAGTATTCCACACTCATTTCGATATACTGTGTTCCAGTGCTAATTAATTTTCTAGGCAGAGATCAGACGGAGGCTTTCGCCAGCGGTGTGGACCTCTTCTTGACAAAGCCCGTCTCATTCAAGGAGGTTGGCAAGCTCCTGGACAATTGGGAGGCTCATGGCGGTCTAAAGCCGCCTGATGGCGAATCATAAGACGCGAATATGTTTGATAAAGGAGGTGTTCGGTCTTAACGGAAATGCTGATGAATGGAATGACGAGCGACGACTAGCAAATTCAGCGAGCGAGGGGTTTGGCAAATTGACCGATACCGGCATTACGCACGATAATGGCTGATCAAGGACGACATCCCGATAATATGCTGGAGACGATTGCGCGAAAACGAACCCATGATAACTGTATATACAGCCACGAGAACGCTGGAAGATGAATCTCTTGATGTTTCATTTTGTCCGAAAAGACCTGCACAAGGCACCCTCGACGCAAGGGTTTGAGCGCGAAAAGAAGCAACTTGGCATTATCGATTCACGAGCAGAGTGTGAGGAAATACGGCTGTAGCTTGTCTTTGCGGCATCATCAGCGCGCCTATACATATTCAACGAGAGAGCGAATGTGAGACTGGGTATCCAGCACCGTCAAGAGCATGCAACACGAAGAGCCAACCTAGAAACCTTGAATCACCACCTTGAGAAGCCAACGCCTCGCACCGAACTCAGAAAGCCAACGCCATCGATCTCTCATTGACCAGAACGCCTTCCGACATCCCGCACACAGTATGTACTCCATCTCGCCCATCAACCACCCTCGATCACCCTCCCAGATTCGAAACCCGCTTCCACCCGTTATGCGCGTTATTGATGCCCACGGCCGCGACACCGAGGCTGCAGAGATCTAGCATCAGATGCTTCCTGCGCTTCTGATGCGCCTCCTCTAGACTCAGCTCCCCGTTGGCGACCTCCTTGCGGCGTGTCTCATGTGCTTTCGTGGATTGGTAGATATTGTTGGCTGCCGCGACGGTGGTGATGCAGGCGAGGCTTGTCGCCAGCATCTTCTGGTTTCTTGCTTTGCGCAGCTCGGTGACGCGCTTGTCACCGTCGCTGTCACTGTAGCTCTCGTCGCCGCTACTGCTACTGTCGTCGGAGCAGCGGGAGCGGCGGTCATAGTCCGCATAACGATGCTTGCGCGACCGGCTGCGTGGTTGATACACGGGTTTCTCGAGACTGCGGCCACGGGATCGTTGGCGGGGCGGCGGTGGAGCGGTCCGACTTGATTGCAGGTGATTGGGGGGCGGGGAGCGGGAATGCGAGTTGCTGTTCTTGGAGGATGCACGACTTCGCCGGCGTCGTTGTGCAACCATGGACTCGGCCGGGTCGCCGAGGACCCATTCAGGGGATTCGGGGAAGTATTTACTGTGGCGGTAGGGGCCTGTCATCATTATGAGATTGCGTGCTCGGTAGCTGTTTTGTTTCCGTGGAGACAATGCTTACGTGGGGCAGTGGTGGCAGACATGTTGGTCCCTGGACTAGAGAGCTATGATATATTGATATATAGGAATGGATGGATATAGCTGTTGAAAATATGAAAGACAAGCAAGAAGGAAGAAGCCAAATTACAAGTGGAGAGGATGAGGAGAGAAGAGAATAGAATAGAAGAGAGGAAGACCGGGAAGAAAGGCCACAATATACAAGACACCAAACAGCTGTACAACCAACTCGTCAGGAAGTGAATCTGTAAATGTGGCCGATCCTTCCAGACAAAAATACTGTATCAGGGGGTGGGGATCAATCAGGGTGGAGCGCCCGGGACGGACAAGGCTGTGCCCTCCCTCTGGGGTCTGCTATCGATAGGCTACCCGCTCCAGGCCAACCCAAGACGTTTCGCATCGTTTCACAACTCTCCAGCATCATCCACCGGCCACCCCACAAATCCGCCTTGCCGGCATGGATTCTATTTCCCACCTGCATGTTCCGGAATCTCCAGTGTTTCGTGTCATCTTCTGACATCATTCGGTAGGACCGCTTGGCTCCGTCGGTTGAAAAAAAACAAGTCATGTGCCCCCAGTTTCCCTTTTTCGCCATCACTGTTTCTTTCGGCGCTTCCGGTCGCGCATTGCGACGGCTCTGGGGAGGACGACTCGCATTGACACGTTTGTCGCGGTCTTGTTATAATCCATCGATTTGCCTGCGACACCGGCGCGATTGGTGGGCTGTATTGCAACAGAATTCCTGGGTGTCGTCTCGAATTTGTGCGATCTGTTGCAACGACGTCATTTGTTGTTACTGCGCAAGGATTCCCCCCGGGGCTTCGCTGGGGCCTTCCCAAACGACACCAATCCAACATAACATTCATACCCCAGCTCTTCAATATCACAATCATAATTGCATGACGCCCAGGATGAGCGATGACGCAGCTCGCACTGGCTGCATTGATTGTTTGACATGACGCAACCGTTGTGGAGATGACGAGCACTCGTGTGGAGAATTTTCGATTTGCACCAATTGATTATATGGCCATGCCACTGAGTATGCCATTCTCTTGTTCTTCCGCCTGCGCTCCATCGACCACCAAGCCCCGAAAGCCAGTGATCAATCCTGAGTGGGAATCTGATGTTGACCCTGCCTTTTCTATTGCTCACATCATCTGGAAATCGGTACTCCAGGCAGCTCCTTCACAACATCTACTGGCCTTTCAAATGTCGTCGGCGCCTCCGCACCTTGCCAATGCAACGCTTCTAGGGGGATTCCCTGCTTATCACCTAGCTCGTTGGGCTGAAACACATCTGGATCGGTACCGTATACCTCGTGCGTTTGAAATGTGGGCCGCCGCGGAGCGAATGAATGCTGCGGTGACTCGTGTAGAAAATCCGGCTTCTTAGCTTCAGGCAATGCTTTCCTCTTATGAAGTCGACGATAGATCCAAGCAAAATACACAAGAGCAGCACTAATGGCCAAGCCAGTCACACCACCCACCACACCTCCAACGATTGCCCCAACGGGCGTGGAAGAGGATGATGGATTTGAAGAGCTGGACGATACTATTGGGCTAGAATCTGTTGCGGAAGAGCTGTCCTGCCCTTCGGCGGTGGAGACACTGGATGTAGGATGACCGGAGCTGACGGAACCCAGGGCAATTTGAGCGCTTTTGCTCAGCTGTGGTCCATCCTCACCTCCAATCGAGGACGGTCGATTCGTACCCAACGTTGTCGGAGTGCTCGATGTTGTCGGAGTACTAGATGATAGTGGAGCGCTCGATGATGTGCTCGAGGGGACGTACCCGGCAGCCTCGTAATACGCGGGTAAAGCGGCCGTAAGACTGGGCAAAGGTCCTGCACTGGCGAAGACGATCTCTTTAATGCCTTTGCCGGCTGCGCAGCAGCTATGATTGTTGGGGTACGGGCAAATTGTCGAATCATCACAGAACGTTGAGTTCAGGGTATAATTGAACGGCCCGAACTTTGGGTCACCTTCTATGACACAAGGGATATGTCAGCAAGCTCGATCAAGGTCGTTCTATGGATCTGTCCCTCTATCTTGAGCAGAAGGACGATCATCTGGTTCAGCAATGCATCAAATTCCAGGACCGTTTGACTGACCGAAAGGAAATGGGCACGCTGGATCATTCCAAGTCCTGTCTGTGCACATCCCAACGCCATTGACGGCCTTTTGCTTACAATAGAGGTTCGAAAAGCAATCCCAACCATCCCCACAGCAAGCACTGACGTTTGCTGTTGGATCGCAAGGGAAATTTGTGTTTGACGGGACGCCCGCGGTGTCGAAACATTGTTTTATTGTAAACTGAGCGTCGATACTCAAGACCATCGGGAGCAGTCGCAGCGTCCGAAAGCAAATGCGAAACATCCTACAATCCTGCAGCCGTATGTAACGGGTGATGGTGAGGAAAGACAAGAGAGGAAGGAAGAGGGGAAAAAGGGGCCCTGATTGTAATTGCTGACTGCAAGATTGGGGCCCAGCTCGCCGCTATGCGCCGCACATTTCCCGTAAGCATATGTCTACCATCCAAGGCAGTCCTATCAGGACGTATAGCCCCGAATGACTGGGCTTCAAGTCCGATGCATCAGCTTGGTGCAGTGCCGTACACAGAATCGATGTTGCTTGGATAGTAACCGAGCGCAAGTTCCATGATTAGTCAGGTCGCAGTCAAAGTCTGCAACAGAGGGAAAGAGTATATCGAATATTCAAGCCCCGGATTCATAAAGCTTGTGAGAGAAGTCATGGAGTATGTGGAAAATCGGGCAAGAGTGGGAGAATTGGGCAAGAGCTGGGAAAAGCTCTTGCTTGTTAAGACACCTTTTCGAGAATTGACCTTTTCCATTACGCCTTTGCGTCTTTCAGTTCTCCTCATTATACATACCTGTCAGCATTCATATCCTACACCTAAGCAGACATCATTATGTCTGTTCCTGAGGCCTTGGGTCGTATCGGTGTGATCGAGTTCCTTGACGCAGACTCCAGACCGACTTTTATTCTTAAAGTCCCTTCACATGGCCAATTGGCTATTGTGAGCCCCGTCCCAAGCTACATCAACCCCTCCCTCAGCCAATCTTCTGCATACTTGAATGCCGTTTTTCTCTTCCTCGCCACCGACAACGCTCTCGACCTCATTCGACCTGGCAGAGACACCCTAAACGAGGACGGTACAGCAAAGAGTCGGCCAACAAGCGTCACCATCTCTGACAGAAGCTGGCAAATCATCACCCTTGGCGGATGCTGGAAAATCATCAGCTTGGCTGAACGTCACATCTCGACGCCAGAGGTCATTGTTCTGGATTCAGGCACGCCACTAGAAAGCGCCAATGGAACTGTGCCTGCATTAACAGCCAAATCTAACGGTTTATTGAAAAGTCCCAGGACGGAACAACCGGGTCTTCCTTTGGGAGCTGGAGATCGTCAAAGCTGGCAATGGACTCAAAGGATATCACTGTTTCCTCTCACGCAGCACCAGGAGGTACTACTCAGCGTCGACTGGGCGAAGACTCCACTTGGACCAATACAATCATGGCCAAGTCAGTTGCGTCAGATATGTAATTATATCCTTGCAGGTCAGTCAAACTCTCGATCCGAGGTCATTGTTGATAGCTGGGGCTCATATGCTGTAGACTGGAGACCTATGTTGCTGTGGTGGGGCCCGAACAACATCAATATCTATAACGAAAGCTATATCGAGGTCGCTGGCGAGAGACATCCCAGTATGCTTGGCCAACCCATCGAAGACTCATGGCCTGAGGTTTGGCCCATCATTGGCGCTTCCATGGAGGCCGCGAAACGCACACGAAGAGCCCATCGAAATGGGGAGTCTATGTACATCTTGGAACGGAACGGCTTTCCTGAAGAAACCTATTTCGACTGGTCCACCATCCCCATCCTCGATGACGCAGGAGGATTCGCCGGATTCTTGAACCCCATTACTGACTGCACTGCCCTCAGATTAGCCGAGCGAAGGATGTTGGCGCTCATCAATCTTGGGGAGGTCTGCGCAGCAGCCAAAACCTTGGACGCATTCTGGAGCAGCGTGATGACCAGCCTTGAGTCAGCTAATGAACACGATGTACCCTTTGCCACTTTGTACTCGATTGGTGACTTCTTTGCGGCAGACCATGATTCGCACACGCCTCGGCGCCGACATCCGAATGCCGACTCGAGGGGTGCTTGGGGGTCGAGACCCCTGACACGGTGATGCCTTCTCGATTCAGCTTAAATGGCTCCGAAAGCCTTCCAACCGCTCTACGTAGAGCGATTGCAAGTGGTGGTCCTGCCTTGGTTTCATGCAAAGACGACGGTCTGCGATGTGACGTCTTTTCAGGGACTCCAACCAGAGGTTTCAAGGAGAAATGCCAGATGGCCGTGATTTGTCCCATCAGTCCTTCAAACAGCAAAAATGTTCTTGGTGTCCTCATCCTCGCACTCAATACACGCACACCGTACAATGACGAGTATCAGAATTTCATCTCAATGCTGAATCGACAATTGACGGCCTCGCTAGCGGCAACACTTCTCTTCCAGCAAGCAGTTGAAAGCGGCTTGAACGCTGCGGCACGTGCTGCCAAAGCCAAAGCGAAGCTGAGCGAGGAATTAGTCCAGACAAGCCAAAAGTTCCAAGCTCTAGCAGACGCCATTCCCTGCGGCCTCGCAATGACAAGTAATTCCGGTGATGTCACGTATGCCAATGATAGATGGTATGATATAAGTGGCTCTCCTCGAGATCATCACGGCAATATCCACATCTACGATTGCATCTGCGACGAAGACTTGCCGGTCATGCAGACGCACTGGCAACGACTGATACTTACTGGCAATCCGGCAACGTTTACCTTTCGCGTTCGGAGCACCTCATTAGGAAGAGACACTGTTTGGATACAAGGCTCTGCACTGACATTAAAAGATCATCATCATGCCGTGAAGTCCGTGGTATGGGTCCTGAATGATATCACCGAACAGAAAAAGCTCGCGGAGCAAGCCATGACCAGAGCGCAGCTCGCAGAGACCCTGTCCGCTCAGCTTTCAATCTTCAGGCATATGTTCGATATGGTAATACATTGGAAACTTAATAAGAAGCGTTTGCTGACAAACACCCTAGGCAGTGGTCGGGATGTTCCGTCTTGACCCTGACGGAAGGGTAGTTGAAGCGAACGCCGCTTGGCATGACTTACTGGGCATTGATAAGGATGATCCCACGTTGCAAGAACCTTACGGGTGGACTAAATGTTGCGATCCGTCCGACTTGGACTCACTTGATTATGCCTGGAAGGATCTCGCGGTGCATGAGAAGTCTGTCCAATTTGAGTGCAAGCTCCGAAGAAAACGCATAGACATCAGCGAAGGCAAACCCGTCGAGAAGGACGTGTGGGCCATGTCGATTAGCGTTCCTGATAGGTCTTCAAATGGACAGCTGTATATTATGGGATGTTTGACCGACATCAGTGCTCAGAAACAGGCCTATGAGGACGCTTTAGAGAGAGCCGCTCTCTTTGAGCAGGTCCTGACCTCCAAAGCGGAGAAACACTCCACCGAACAACGCCTGGCTCAATTCACAAGAGTCGCTCCAGTCGGGCTGTTCTCAGTCAACCCTGCTGGTGAGTTTGTGTATGTCAATGATCGATGGCATGAAATCGTGGGCCTGCCCAAGAAACCCTGGACTTGGACTACTGCCATACGTGAGGTGGCGATGGCGAAGGACGCGGACCAGATTCAACAATCTTTCGACTCCATGATTTCAAAGAGAGAGCCAACGAGTAGGGAAGTTCAATTAGAAAGAAAATCGACCCTGCCAAATGCTCCTGGCAGCGAAGTCCGCGAATGCTGGGTGTCCTACACGGGTGTTGCTGAGCGATCCGAAAGTGGCGAGCCAGTGGCCATACATGGTTGCGTCATCGACATCTCACACCTGAAGTGGGCAGAGGAGATTCAGAAGAGACGAATGGAAGAGGCCATAGAAGCGCGGCAGAATCAAGAGAGATTCATTGATGTCACTTGCCACGAAATACGGAATCCTTTAAGTGCAGTAATGCAGTGCGTGGATGCTATATCAGAGGTGAGACTTTACAAGAACCAAGTGCTTTGTAATTGCTAATAAAAAAGTAGTCACTGATCGAAGCAAGAGAGTCGACTGACCTCGCATTCATCAAATCGAAGCTTTTCTTGAGCATCGAAAACGCGGATGTCATCGCATCATGCGTCTTGCACCAGAAAAGAATCGTCGACGACATTCTCACTCTTTCAAAGATCGATGCCAAACTGCTTCAAATCACGCCTGTCAGAGTCGATCCGTGCAAGATCATTCGCAACGCACTCAAGATGTTTGACTCAGAATCTCTCAGGACAGACGTCAAAATTGGTTTCGCACTGACTCCGTCGTTCGAAAGATTGGGTATCGAGTATCTGTTCTTCGATCCGAGCCGCACCCTCCAAATCCTCATCAATCTACTCACTAACGCTATCAAGTTCACTCAGACGCAAAAGCGTAGGGTCATTACCGTACAAATGGGTCTGACCCGGGAGCCTCCCTCAGGCGATGAGCTCAATGTGGAATACATCAAGCAGGTAGCGCTTAGAGAGGATCTCACGCTGCGTCCCGATTGGAGCGATGGCTTAGTACATCACTTGAGCCTGTCTGTCCAAGATACGGGCCAGGGTTTGGATGCCGAAGAAATGAAGCTGCTTTTCGAAAGATTTTCTCAAGCTTCGCCAAAGACGCACATCCAGTACGGCGGCTCTGGCCTTGGCTTGTTCATCTCGCGGGAATTGACTGGTAATGTCATAGCTTCTGAACAATTTAGCCACTCGCTGACCGCTGACGTACAATAGAGCTTCAAGGGGGCAGAATTGGCGTATCCTCGCAGGCAGGCGTTGGCAGTACGTTTGCTTTCTTCGTCAAGGTCCGAAAAGCGCTGGCAATCACCCCGGAAATGGAGAAACGGGCCTTGATATTGGCCAAGACCAAAACCACTGCTCTCAACCCTTCAGAGCTCGCGATCCTCGTTGTAGAGGACAACCTGGTCAACCAAAAGGTCCTCTGCAAGCAATTGCACACCCTGGGCTGCACCGTCTACGTCGCCAATCATGGTGTCGAAGCACTCGACATCATCAAGACAACCACATTTTGGCGTGGTGCAGCCCAGGGTGTTCCGTTGTCCGTCGTACTGATGGACATTGAAATGCCCGTCATGGATGGGCTTACTTGCACACGGACGATCCGGGCCTTGCAAAAGCAGGGCAGCATTGTGGGGCACGTGCCCATAATCGCTGTGAGTGCCAATGCACGGGGAGAGCAGCAGGCTGCCGCCAGGGCGGCGGGGGTGGTACGTTTTCGCCCCTACATAACCATGATTTATATCTGTTTGCTTTTCTTCGAAACGCAATAAGAGATTTCCAGTGCTAATAGTATATGAATCTAGGATGACGCGGTCAGCAAACCCTTCCGCATTCCCCAGCTCATGCCGAAGATTGGGCGCCTGGTAAGGGGGTCGGGGGGTGAGGGGGAGGAGGCAGATGTAGTGTAGATAGGGGCAATAAAGGGGCATATTCTTTCACTTGCGTTCCACACTACTATCAATCGTGTTCTGACCCCTGAGATATTCAAGCAGCTTAGCCTTAGGGCTGGAAAAGCTGCGACTACCAGAATTAGCCCCTGCTGCGGTCCCAACACCATGACATCTACGGACTATTCCAAGACAGTCTTTGATCTTGCGCATACCAAGATACAATGACTCTGCCCTGCTCAAGCGCGTCGAAAAGTCTTTCGGCAAATGGTACTTGCGAACGGACCTGATGGCAGAATCTGGATATGCTTTTTGGAACCCAAATACAGTCGTTCGTGCCCGTTTCTCATCCCTTATGCCTTTGCAGCCATCCTCCGTCATTCCATGATCTGTTTCCTGCCTGCAATGATGTCCAGTCCTTATATAATACTCATCGTCTCGTTGTGTAGCCTGCTCGGTTTTGCCGCGCAATTGATCTCCCCTGACCCTTGGCACTCGACTTATGGTAATGTCAATCAATGGTGTGGCAAGGCGTATGAACCTGGGTGAGGATTCCCTATCCTTAATAGAGCTGGTATCTCTGAAGGTTTCGAATAAGGGGTAACGGATTGGTCACAGTGATCCCGCCATTCCTCCTACGGGATGGCTGGATCCGCCTGTGCTCTCACCCGCGCCGCTTTTGGACCTGAAGGTCTCGCAACGGTACTCGCCATATCTGGAGGAGGATGCAGAGGGCGTCTTTGTGATTGATACGTCTGTAAGTTTTTCTTGGCCTGCCGTTTTCTGATTGAGATGGTGTCATAAATCTGCCTTGCACGTTTCAGTTCTCGATGGAAGATTCCAGTCACTATTTGCACTCGTTCTGAATCCTTACAGCTTTCGTACATCCATGGACAAGCATGGTCATCCAGCTCCAATAGCGTAGACACAGCGCGTCGAGACCTTTCATTGGCCAATTCCACCGCTTCTTCAAACAAAGGCGATCTCGCTTTGACAATTACTCGCGCTGATACTGGACGCTTGATCGCGAGAACAAATGCCCCGGTCAACGTCAGCGATACCCAGGTGACCTTCCAATGGGGCGACCTTGCGCCCAGCTTGACGAGCTACGCGATTGCTGTGACAGCCACCGGACCCAATGGGTACACCTACACCACCAAGACGTCTCTGCAAAGGTTGCCAAGCCGCACCGATGCCGGCAGCGTTGTCAAGATCGATAATCTGTACGGCGGTCTCATGGTGCAGGAGAAAGGTAGAAAAAATTGGACGCCCCTCTTCCCTTTCTCCTTCTACTTTGGCAGCGGGCTGCTCGAGCCAAAGACTACGGAAGTGCTGACCGAATGGATCGACATGGGTTACAACATACTGCACATCATTCCACCTTATGATTACAATGATTACAAGAAGTACGCGGAGGAGGCGGAGAAGTTGGGTTTGTGGCTGATGTATGATATGCGGCATACCTTCAACGACCACGATGAGTTGGTGAAGCAGATCGAGATGTTCAAGGGGTTCAGTAATATGTTGTTGTGGTATACTTCCGATGAGCCTGGTGAGTCTGCTGAACCTGCACGAAGACTCACACATGTGATAAAGAAGCACATGAAATATACTGACAGGCGAGGCATGCAGATGGCACGCAGCAGCCTCTTGACTCGACCAAAAACTCCTACGATACCATCAAGGCCCTCGACCCGTACCACCCAGTCTCCCTAGTCATGAACTGCGAAAACTACCATTTCGAAGAGTATACCTCCGGCGCGGATATCATCCTCACGGACGTCTACCCCATCGGCGTCAACACCACCTGGTCCACCAAATTCAAGTAAGCGCTCCCCCTTCTCCATACCGTACTCACCCCTTCCTCTATCGACTTACATTCCTCTCCCACAGCACCCCCGTCAATACCACCTACGGCTGCGCCGGCTGCGACAACTGCCACGGCACCGACTCCCTCCCCAATCTGCCCGCCCGCCTCTCCACCTACCGCACCTACTCTACCCAACTCGGCCTCGGCACCGGCCTGCAGAAACCCCTCTGGGCCGTCCCTCAAGCGTTCGGCCCCGAAGACCATTGGTCGCGACACCCAACCGCGGACGAGGAAGCCGCGATGGTGATGCTGAATGTGAATCACGGCGTCAAGGGCTCCGTGGCGTGGGCGTGGCCGCCCGCGCAGGAGATCCAGGACGTCAGCACGAAATTGGCGAAGGCGTTGACGGATCCCGCGGTGACGAGTCTGGTGCTGGGGGCCAGGATGGTGAAGTTGAGGGATTGCGGGATGGATGAGGGGGAGGTGGATGTTTCGGCGTGGGTGCCCCGGGATGGTGCGGGCACCATGTTGGTCGCGTGGGTGAATCCGGGGAGGGCAGCGTTGGATCTGAGGAGTATTGATTTGGCGCCCGCATTGCAGGGCGGGATGAGTGTCACGGGGGTGAAGAGCGTGGTTTGGGGAAAGGGGGAGTGGGCTGTCGGTCAGTCACGTTCTTCGTTGGTGCAGACGGGGGGAGCCGGGGGGTTGGGGCCCCTGGAGGTGAATATGCTGATTTTGGATGTGGCTGGTGGTCCGGGTATTGTGCCTGCGACGGGAATTGCGGCTGCGGAGGGGGGGGGAGTGGTGTGACGAGCTGATCGGCAGGTCTGAAGGATGAAAAAGCGACGTTGTTTGGGTGGATGTACAGCCGATTGGATGCTTTTTGGATATCAAATTTATTTTTGGTGGGGGTTGGCACGACAATATAACTCCAACATCTCTTCAACGTTGATGCTCTTGTATTGGGAAATCTTGCAGAGACTTTTGAAGCGGCGGAGAGGTTGAGGAGAAAGGCGTGGGATTTTCAAATTTGCGTGATGCACCACACCAGAAGGCTGTACGTCGATGAGCACACGAAGACAAGGACTTCCAGCAAGCTGAGCAAGACTTTCAACACCAATGGAATGGGAAAATGCGAGAGGGACTCGAATACGAGCGCGCCTGGTGTTGTAGTCAGCCTTCATCTCATCTATATTCATATATACAATGTCCATCTACCATCTATCCCTCTATTCATCCAGCCCCTAAGGGGCACACGCCCGGCCATCTCATATACAAGCCACATTCAGCAATCCCCCTTCGTCCCCCCCCCCCCAAACTCCTAATCATGCACCCCTAATGGCCCATAAACCACCC